>CM022767.1:14791864-14829364 GCA_012411365.1 Ameiurus melas
TGTGGTATGCATGAGCTTTTATGCCCTCAGACAGATATATGTATATGAATATTATGGATATAAACACATGCACCCTTCATCCTGCACAGCTGCAGATAAATATGCAAAAGTAAAGACCCCCCCGCTCCCCGATTGAGTTATGCTTCTATTGTTTTGAGAGGAGTGAGGCACGTGTGCTGAGAAAGAACCTGGAACAGCAGCCGACAAACACCTTATTACGGATGGACCTTTGCTCGTTAAAATCTGTGATCCTTTACAGACACGTATCCGAGCACACACACACACACACACACACACACACACACAAACAACCCCTTTGGCTCAAAAAAATGACTTCATGCATTAACATGAAGTAATATGTTTGTGTGTGTGTGTAAGGTGGGTTCACTAGAACTTTGCCTTCCAGTAAATAACATGCTATTAGGAGACAATATGGCGCCATTGTTCTTGTTGTCAACGATTCTTTGCCACAGAAACAATACAGCCGGTTTAAAAGGATAGAGAACATTAAGGATGTGAAAAGTTACGCAGACTGCAATGCACCTACAATCTGCCAACTTTTATTAGCGAGAGTCAAATGGTCTAAAACAATGTAATTTAAGCATTGTGCGAGTTAATTCGCCCTTTTTATTCCGGGCTCCAATTAAGCGCGACGCATCACGATAATGAGGGACTTCTAGCAGACAGTGCATTAAATTAAATTCCGACTGACACTTTCAATAAAGGAAGAGACTGACGGACAAGCAGGAGTAATCGGATTTCTAGGACAATAAAAATAGAGAGGAGAGAGAGAGAGAGAGAGAGAGAGAGAAAACAGCCAGCATGCTTTGGCAAAGAAAAGAACAAAAGGCAGTTGTATGTGAAGCTGAATTGCTGTAATTTGTAAACAATCTAAAAGAGGCCTCTTGCAGTAAAAGCATTTGTCAATCACAATTATTTGCACACAAACTACAAAAAAAAACCAACCCCAAAAAAACAACGTGCCTAAATCCTTTACAAGACACAAAATCACCTAACGTTATGAACAGCTGCTTAATACAACAATCCTCTAACACATAAGTCTGTACATCCTGCCTTCACTAAATCCTATCCCTCAACCGTATAAGGCAACTGTCACTTCAAAGAGAAACACGGTCCACCTCCCTTCCTGTACCTTTGCGTGGTAATCTGCTTCCTCTTCCTGGGTGGAGTTCGAAGGGGAGGGCGTGGCTGACTGACTTCCCACGGACGAGGGGGAAGCGTAGGTAAAGGAGCCTCGGCCAATCCGAGAGCTGAGCTGGGACAGAGCGCTCATGGGATGGGGCAGTATCGTAGGAGGAGTGTTTAGCTTGGGGGCATGGTGGGCACGGGGGTAGTGCCCGCTGTCTGACCCGGCCAGAGCCTGCATCTAAAGGCAAGAGAAGAAACCACACTTTACTAAGAGCTAATCAGCCAGATCTTAACTCACCCTGAGTCTTTTTAGCCTAACTACAGTCATGCTGCTAAGGCAAATCTCATCCACCGTTTCTCCGTGGTGGGAAAACGGCCGGTTCGTCCCTTCGGCAAAGAGGTCTGGCTAAACGCTACGTTCCTGGCACTATCCGGGATTCTGTAGTATGGGCTAACGTGCACTCCACGCCACTTCTCAATACAAGATGATATCAGTATCTGTGTGAAAGTCAAGAGTGCTCACTTTTTCAAGGGCTGGCTTGGAACGGACGAGGATGTGAGCCAAACCAATACTGTGCTTGTATTCACTCAAAGTCCTCCAACACCCCCCCAAAAAAAAATCCCCACATCAACGGCGTCCTTATTAAGTCCCACTGTAACGTTTACCTCTGGAGGTTCTGTTCAACATTTGAATTCATGTAGTATTCTACTTTCACACTGACTGATCTGATAAATCAAACACAGAGATAAATACCAAGTTTACAGTAAGTCATTTACCGCACTTGTTTTCAACATGACTGTCAAAGGCACCAGAAAGCCGCTATACCATCAAAGCTTATCTTAAAGCAATCTGAGAGCGACCGCAAAAGAAAAGCATCATCTAATAACAATTGAGTTTTACATACACGCACACATACACAATATTTCTGATGTTGAATAAAAATAGGTCACAAACTCGCACCTTTATAACCCCTTGTAATAAACTACAAACAAGCGCAACAATTATCGACAGCATAAAAGACAAGTATCTATTTCATATAACATTTTCCAGTGCTTCAATTCTGCCTCCTCGGCTCATCTGATTCCACTGTAGGCAGCACATCCGTTCATTTACACATAAATAGGAATACTAAGTCTAGCACCAATCCCGCCCCCAAAAATTTTGATGAACTAGCATTTATTAGTGGCATGCAACATTCATGTGCTGAATAATACATGAGATAGAAACTTAAAGTGATCGATGAAGTTAGAGGCCTCGAGATAGGGTCGACTCTGCGTACACGCTGGTTAGAGGCGCTGTGATCTTTGCCGGGCCTGTAATCACGTTAATTGGCCTCGGCAGAGTCTCCGCTACGAGTCAGAGCGACACGCTGAAACGGAGCGGGCCGTCCTGGTGGTAGCGGCGCTTCCGGTTTGCCGTATTTACAGGACGTTAGATGCTTTCCTCGCTGCCGGTAACAAAGAAGGAAAACCTGAACAAAAGCAGTGCTTTTTGCATTTCAAATTTGCTCATGAACCCCCCCCCCCCTCTTCCCCTCCTCCTCCTCCTCCCTCTGAGGCTGAACACAACCTGAAATCATATTTCAAAACCACCATCACTTCAAATTTCAAACACGACGAAATAGCTTCTGTGTTGGAGAAGGAGGAGGTGGTTGGGGGTTAAGGGGGGAGACGACAGAGGGGAGAGGAGAGGAGAGGAGAGGAGGGGAATAGAGGGGGGGGGGGTGGGTGGAGTTGAGAGAATGAGAGTGAAAATCAATTCATTTTCCATCTTCAGTCGAGTTGCTCTTTAAGAACTTCCACAAACCAAGAAGCATTGAAAAACCAATTAATCAAACACGAATGGCCTATCATAGCTACTGCAAGCCTATTTCCATAGCAACAGCCTCGGGCTAGAAGCAGCCGCTGTGCTCTTTAATCTGGGCACACTAGAGCTTTTTTTTCTAAACAACAGAAGAAGACAAGAGAGCAGAACAGTAAAGAACAACGCTCACCTAACACAAACTCAGCGCTCCTGCTCCGACCCATGATTGTAGCCGTTTTTTTTTTGTGCTTTTTCTTTTTTTTTTTTTTTGCCGTGGGGACAAAAGATATCTTCGGTTCTCCACTGTCAACAAGCAAAGTACCAATCTATCCCAATCTCTCTCTTTCTCTTGCGCTCTCTCTCTTTAAAAAAAATCTGAATAATTTATGGTATTTGTTTCAAAACTGGCATAGAAGCGCCATGATTTAAATTCTGAATATCATTTCAATGGCATTGACTTGAATTACAGCTCCCATTGCCTGCTGGATGGACTGCGGCTCCAGTTTATAGCAGGAAGTGGAACACACACTTCATCTGTTATATTACAGGCATGATTCTAGATACGGGATTTTCCTTATTTTGTCGGGTAAATATTTGAGACAATTAGACATATAAATACAAGACATCGCTGCAGAAATTCTTTCAATGTTTCATCAATAAAATGCACAGAGTATTAAATATTGGGACTAATCATGGATTCAGATTATATTGATTTGCGATAAAAGGCCTGACAGCACAATTTCACTGTCCTCTGAACAAGTGCGATTATCCTTTATTTCTTCTCATATTACAAAGCCATCACTTTCATATCTCGTATTAAATAAGCAATTTCGGAGCAGGCAAATTGGTAAACAAAGCTGTGTTTCATGACAATGTGCACAAGCCTTTTGTTTAGTATCTCATTTGCTTTCAATTCATTTTCAGCCATGAATGGGGCGAGAGAGAAAAAAAAAGAAAAAAAAGAAAGAAAGAAAGAAAGAAAGGCACAAACCTCTGCGACAACAACTTCTCTCTTAACTACCAATTTCGGAGAAATATCAGTCCGTGTGATCATTACACAAACACTATTTCTTGCAGTGGCTGCTTCCCATACGTTTAGCGTAGGCACATGTCAAATATTTGTTTTCATCACTGTCTGCTGTTCTGACAGACATGGGGAAGGAGGGGGGTGGTCTGGGGTGTGGCAAATAAGAAAGTGTATGAGAGAAAATGGGGGGGTAGAATGAAAAAGTGAAGTGGCTGACTGAGAAATAGACACACACACACACACAGTCAGAGAGAAAAAGATAATGACTGGGAGAGTGGATAGGAGAGAAAAAGAGAGACTGCTGTCTCTAACAGTTATGAGAAAGAGATAGAGACAGACAGTGAGAGACAGAGTGAGAGACAGCAGTTAAAGGGAGAGAGAGAGAGAGGCAGAGAGAGACTGCTATCTCTAACAGTTATGAGAGAGAGAGATAGAGAGAGAGAGAGCAGTGAAATGGAGAGAGAGAGAAAGAGAGAGACTGCTATCTCTAATAGTTATGAGAGAGAGAGAGAGAGAAAGAGAAAGACTGCTATCTCTAACAGTTATGAGAGAAAGAGATAGAGACAGAGTGAGAGACAGCAGTAAAACGGAGAGAGAGAGAGGCAGAGAGAGAGAGAGAGAGAGGCAGAGAGAGAGACTGCTATCTCTAACAGTTATGAGAGAGAGAGAGAGAGAGAGAGAGAGAGCAGTGAAATGGAGAGAGAGAGAGAAAGAGAGAGAGAGAGAGAGACTGCTATCTCTAACAGTCATCAGTTGAGCTATATAAAGCAGGTTGGGCACGGCTGTACAAACATTATGAAAGAGTCTTACAAAGGTTAGCGGTTGCCATAGGTACTGTATGCTAATTAGTAAATGGTATCATCCACTGTGGGGGTGGTGGGGGATCTCTGTAACTTCCTTTATTTGGCCATTACTGTCTCTGAGCCCAAGACAAACAGCGTTGCTCCGCACTGCATTCTAATATAAGAGGTCAACAGCGGGGCCATTATCCAGATATACACATACAATAAGCCCAGATCCATAAATTTATGTTTATCCAAGGGTTCAGTGCATTACCTCTGCGACATGACAGGAGACACCTTAGCTAACCCCCCCCACACACACACACACACGAGGCATATTGTTGCTTTTATGGACCTGATGTCGAAAACACTGGAAAGTTCTCTGATTCATTTCCTGTTTCTCTGTTGTAACGAGAACTCTTTGTGGTCATGCCATGTCCATCATAGTCAAATAGGACTAAAACAACAAGTGTGCTTATCCAATCGTGGGTAGTATTGTGTGTGTGTGTGTGTGTGTGTGTGGTATTGACAATAGAAAGAATATCACAGTGTTATTGCTCCAGTGATCCTATGACCCAGGCTTTGACTCTCTCACTTGCACTGTGACTGGCTTGTTCGTCTACTAGTCCAACATAACTGGCCAATTCCCAGCTGCAGTCCCGGGATCACGCTAGCAGGATAAAGCACACAATAGTGCAGGGGAAAGAAAAAAAAAAAAACCCAGCACATAAAATCTAATATCTTGATCAGCAGAGTTTTTCCTCTATAGAGAATTCAAAAGGCTTAAATTTCGAATCGCGTGCCACCTCTCCAGTATCAGTGTGGCAAAGCACAGTCTTTGCACGTATAAACAGAAACGATTGCTGATGTGTGATGTGGCGCCGTTTCATTACCATCACAGTGCATCCAGAAAGGTGCTGCTCAAGGACAATTTCCAGCTCGTGCACTGAGCTGGGTCAGCGTCAAAAAGGGAAATTGTCTGGTCTAAGACGTACAACGGCTAATATCCTACCGGTTTCTCGTTATAAGCCGGTCAATTTCTGTCATCAATAAAGAAGGCAGGTGAAAACAACAGCAGCACGCCGTGGCATAGCGAAATTTATAATCAACTTCAATTGTGCAAAACACTGCTGACTTTTTTTTTTTTTTTCGGCTTAAATATCTTTAATGAACAAGCAAATAGTTTGCTACATTACCCACAATGCCACAGTGGCACCAGTGGGAACGAAGCTTTTCTTCATGCAGTTGCCGCAATCAACACCGCGATCACGCTTCTCATCGGCTAGTTCTCTAACTAGCCGAGTCGAGACTCTGCCGCGCCTCAGCGCGACGTTGAGTGCCGTGTAGTTGAACTGCATCCTGGAACTTTGAATCTGACTTGTGATCTCTCCACTAACCACTATGCACCGTACGTACCGATTTCCCATTAATAAGACATTGAACACTGCTAGAAAATACAGAGAGCTCTTGCTCTTAAGTTTTTAGGAGTTAACAACGAAACCTGGTTGTTATTACTTATGTATTCACTGATTCAATGCCTAGTAATGAAATAAAAGAAAGAACTCTCCATCCATCCATCTATTTGCAATACTGCTTATACTACACAGGGTCACAGGGGAGCCTGAAGCCTATTCCAGGCGACATGGGGACAGGCTGAAAATCTCACACACGTTCACACACTAATGACAATTTGGAAATGCCGATCTGACCTACAACGCAGGTCTGTGGACTGTGGGAGGAAACTGGAGAACCTGGAGGAAACCCTTGAAGAACGGCGAGAACAAGCAAACTCCTAGCACATACCACGGAGGCAGGAATCAAGCCCCCGACCCTTCATGTGCGAGGCTCATGTGCACCGGAATCACTAAACAGATCGCGAATAGTTCAATATAAACGTATTTAACACGCTTCAGGTTCCTTTAAGGTTCTGTGTCAGTGGTTCAAATTCTAGGAAGCCAGAGAGGAAACCCTTCCTTTTTTTTTTTTGGCGTCCCTTGTAAGTCTCTTCAGTTGGAAGTGATGTGATGTTTGTGATGTTTGGGAGCATTGCGTCTCCTGTAGTAGCCTGACTGCTGGTGTTTGACCTTCAATTAGTGTAGACTTGCTGTCAGTATAGAGTCGACTGCACATGTATGCTTTCTTCTGAAGCAACTCTTACAGAGATGGACAATCAAGGCCCATAACCTTTAATGCTCCTCCACCTGTTTTGCCTCTTGAAATATATTTGAAAGAGAAATAAATGATTTGTAACACAATCCTGTATGAAACCTGTCGGAAACTCCAGCAATCTATTTAAGTTGTTCAAGATTAAGACCCTAATATGCTCGCTATGTGTGGGGGAAAAGGGGGATTTGTGGTAATTTAACAATCTATCAGCACCTGGAATATTTTGTAGATTCAGTCATGACACTTTTGGATGGTTGAGTGAATGCACCGAGTCTAATAGCCGCTGGGAGATGTGGTGTATCTTGGCATCTTGGCAGCTCTATTGTCCTTCCCTTTCTCTAGCTCTCATCCACGCACGCCCCCCTCTCTTCTTCTTCTTCTCTCTCTCTCTCTGATTGGAGACATCTTGTTGGGAGTGATGGCTCACTCGGCCCAGGTTCACAGTTGCTATTGTAAAATCACAGAGCGTTTAATTGAAACAAATGACTATAATAATAGAACATTATCCCGGCAGGCTCACGGCTATGGCAGCTTTAATTAGCCGAGCGCCAGAGACTGATCCTTCACAAACGCTGTAAACAGAGCGAGAGAGGGAGATTGAGGGAGGGAGAAAACAGAGGGAGGCTCGGCGCGCTTTGCCCTCCCCACAACTCCCCGTTCACCCCGAGGGCAGAACATGAAAACCCACCACCGCTCCTCACTTCCTCTGTCTCTGTCTCTCTGGCCGGGTGTAGACGCTCGAGGGTCATTTATAACTCTGCTAGGAGCACTAATAAGTTAGTGGATTTATAAATCACTGCTTTAATCGGTGGACCTGCTATTTACACTGTTCTATCAGCTAAGAGGGCAGGATTCTGCTACACGCATACAGCCAAGGGTTTTCCACTGAGTGTCAATAAATAAAACTACAGACCAAAATAAGTAACAGTAGGACCAAAACACCAAGGCAGGTGAGCATGGAGGTGTGACTAGTTCAGAGGTGTCCAGTTTGATCAGGTTTTCATTCCAGATTCCACAGGCAGACTTAATCAGCCTGTTTACATATGCCCTAAGCACTAGGCAGTTTCCTCTCATGGTTGTAGATCCACAGAACTGGGATCGGTAACTTTTAAACCACAGCTATCAGACTTTTTTTTCCTGACACAAAACAAAAAGAAGAATGGCTTCCTATCGCATTCGATTTCTACTATGGTGTTCTACGCGCTAGTAAAACAACTGAACTGACTCAACGTCGAAAGGAATATGATTGGCAAGAGTATATCATTTCTTTTAATATATTGTTCTTATATATCAAATCATATATGAATTAATATATGAATTGTTTGAGCTGCAGACACAGTACATTTGACTATATTACACAGTATGGGCGTAACGCAATGTCATTAATATTTGTATCTCTATTTGGATTTAACCCTGAGGTGGGCATGGAAGAAACGCTGCAAAACACTGGATAACAATGCAGAGGTAGAAATGCCAGCATGGTGTGTGAATTCTGGCTGTGACAGTTCAATGCAAAAAAAAATAAAATAAAAAAATATTTAAATATCTTGAATATAGTCTAATTGATGAAGTATTTCTTTTTACAAGATTCCAAAAAAACTAATATAAGATTGCTAAAACCTAGTTCTAGACAGGTTTACTCATTTCAAGCTTGAAATAGTCTTAATTTTGCTCATTTTAAGCATTTATTTGTACATTTCCTTTAACGAAAAGAATAGATCAATAAAATAAGTTTAGAAAATGTCTAGAAATAGGTTTAATAAGCTTAGATTTGGTTAACTGCAATCTTATAATATGAAATACAAGAAACACGTTACTTATATTTCCTCATTTGTAAGTGGCTTTGCTAAATGAATAAATGTAAATGTAAACTTAGATAAATCGGACTATATTCGAGATATTTTCACTTACTAAGATGGCAGTTTTTGCAGTGTTCTTCAACCTCAGCTACATCGCTCGAGATCATAATTGGCCTCAACTAGAGATGTGTGTTCAAAGCTCAGCTTGTATAGTTATTATTTTTGTTTCTACCTGCCTGTGATATCTTTTGAACCAATTTCCCTGGTTCTCGTTCGCAAAATATGGACAAAGTAGACGCCTAATTAAAACCCCCGTGACCCTGACCAGCAGTTACTAAGGATGCTGTGAAACGCATATCCGACCACTCGCTCAAGCCTGTACGAAAATAAAAACCTAGTCTCAGGGAAAAAATAATAACTATTAGTCTACCTCCCGTCTCCTATTCATATCTGTATTCGTTTCCATTGAGAAGATGCTGACTGTTCATTCTAAACAATACGTGTAGTACGTAAGCGCTCCATCCATCCATCCATCCATTTTCTATAGCGCTTATCCTACGCAGGGTCACGGGGAGCCTGGAGCCTATCCCAGAGGACTCAGGGCACGGGTCGGAGGACACCCTGGACGGGGTAGCTTTCATAATTCACCTCACAGAACATTTTTATAAGATCACATAATAAATAGACGAGGCCTTTTTTTTATTTAGCAGGTTCTGACCAAGGTAAGCTGATAAAAAATAGACTATTGTTTCATCTTTCATATGAAATATTAAGCCATTATTAAAAACGGCTTTCAACCATTTCGAGTTGTCTCCAGAAATTTTGGCACCCAACGTTAGGATAATAATGAATGTAAAACGAATCACACACGCAGTTAATGATCTTTAATGGGAATGTTGTGCATCGAGGCATAGTGTTTTGTTTAGTCCAACATAACAAACGTAAGTAAGTAAGTTATGAATTAGTGTTGGTGTGGCCCTTCAGAAAACTGTTCCTAAACGCCCGTTTTAGACTTTGAAAGTGTCTTAAGAAACCTGACCTTAGCAGAGAGAAAGAAATGGTTCTCAAAGTAAGAAAAGGCAGAGCAGGGAATGTGTTGCTTATCTGATCAGCTATTTACACTCTGGCTGTTAATGAATTGCAGTATGAGGGAAGCATGAACTGGCACGTTCCTGTTTACCTGTACATATTAAGTGAGAGTTAATGAGAACTTGGAAACATTTAATAGTTAACTGAAAAATATAGAAGTAATATAGGAGAAATGGTCTCCAAACGCCAGCACATTTTTATGTCTCGTCGGTTCAGTTGAAATGAACACGAGGATTTCTCTTTCTTTCTCTCCCACCACTAGAGGCATTATATAGGGGTGGGAGCAGGGCTTGACATGACAGCTCTGAAATGGCTTTGGAAGAAAAGAGGCAGCGCACTCCACGCATGATCCAGACTGCAAGACAGAACATTTCTTCTGCATCTAATGAGAAGAGGAGCCTGCCGCCCAAAACACACACCACACACACACACACACACACATTTCTCAGCAGGGAGTCGAGGCGACAATTAGGTTCATTTGAGAATGATTAGCGAGTGTGTTAACTCTTCGCACATGCGCTGCATGTGTGTGTGACAGCAAAGCATTTCTCTAAGAGTCAATCCAAAAACCCCCTGCTAACTCCAAACACATCTGCTTTGGCACTATTCTATCTAAACAGGCTTCACATGCTCCACAGAGAATCACTCGGGTGTAATAAAGTGAGCTTTTAGAAGCTGTTATAGTCAAACTTGGCAAAAACTTGTTCCGTTTTAGTAGGGATTCACCGATGTATCGGCCGATAATCGTTAATAATAGTTTAAAAACATCCGATAATCAGGTCCGGTTATATCCTGGCAATCAAAAGAGGGCCGTGTGTAAAGAAGATGTCTCTTGTGTGGAATGACGACAAAACTGCAGTTTGTAAACTCGAGTTTCGGCGTCGAGTCAAATGTATTTTATCGAGCTGCTCGCGCTGAATTAAAGCGCCAGTAAAGCTGTTGAAAGATTTAAATGAAGATTTAAAAAAAGTATATATAGCACAGAAAAATATATTTGTAGAGTAGTGTATTTCAGGTCCAGTTAATGTTAAGTCGATATTGTATAGAAACGTTTGTGTTTGTGGAGAGTGAATGTGAGACTAACAGGAGGTTTTTAGAATTCAGTCAATGTTAATATGAATTAACATTCAATCAGTTAAGAAATCTTACTTTAATCTTCAGAATTGAGTTCAGGTGTTCATGTTAATTAGAGTCATGTGTTTTCTGTTTATGAGACCAGTTACTGTGAAACAACTTGCTGAAATGGAGAGAATAACGTTTTTATTTGCATTTCCTTCAGAACTGTGGAATTAATTATTATTCATTTAAAAGAAGGCATAAAGGCAGAACTATCATTACCGGTATCGGTATCGACCAATACCAATGATATTGGCCGGTATCGGCTGAGAAATGTAGTATCGGTGCATCTCTCGTGTTAACTATTATCATGTTTTTGCTGATATAATTCGGAAGCTATTAGAAAGGAAGTCGACTTAGGAGTGTCGTTTTTCAAATCTGTCTTGATTTCCGTTCACTAACCTAAGTGTGTAGCTGAGCGAGCATGGAAGCTCATTTCTGCACAAGTAGAGAAAACATTTACAACTCATACCGTTCCAGAAACGAGATTTACTGCTGTGTCAAGCCTTCTCGTGTCATGCACAGTGCACACATTACTAAACACTTTTACACCCCCCCCCCCAAAACTGAAACTGAAGTCACTCAGAACGCATCCCGAAGTCATCGCAAGACAAAATTAGGAAAGTTTTCTAAAAACAAACAGAAAGTGAATTGTGCTCTTAAACTCCCAAGGCTTGTCCAAATGCATCATTGGAAAAGCTGTAAATTACTTTTTGTTGCAAAACCATTTGCGATTGCTGGAAAAAAAAAAAAAACCTGGGGAAAAAAAACAACAAAAAAACAACAACCCCAAACCCTATTGTTTTCTTCCAGCATATAACTGACATATGAAACAAAATATATTTTTAAATTAAAGTCCCCCTCAGGGTATTCTTGTATAACTGTGCCTGCTGCATCAAAACAAATATCCTCAGTTATAAACAGCATTACTGAGGAAATGAGTGTTGAATTGGACATCGATTGTACTCTAGGCCTATGCTGCTGACTGAACACTCACTACGCAACATCCATATTGGCATTAAGTGACTGTTTAAAAAAAAGTTTTAATAGGAAACCTATCTGTTTGTATCATTAGTTGCTCTGGCACACTATAAAAGAAAGCACTGTTCTGAACGCTCTGTCAAAATAATCTTGGCACCCTTCTACTTGATCGTTCTGACCACAGGTCTCACTTCAGCAGAGCAGGAAGTAGTGGAGGTGCCTGCAGCAGCATCCACACCGTCCTCTAAAAGCTATCAAAAGAAGTCGGGGGGAGATAAATTAAAAGGGGCGAATGGGAGAAAAAAAGCATCACATTTTCACTCTTTTCTCTGTCCTTTTTCTTTGCAATCACCTTTCATTCTACCCCCCCCCCACCAGCCCCCATATCCTCCCTCTCTCTCACCCACAACAGCAGGCAGTGAGCTAAAAGTATGTCGTTTTCGAAGGAGCTGCAGTCAGCTGATGCATGCGGGAGATATCAAGCACAGTAATATGGACATGATTTCATGCTATGATAAGATTTTGGAGCTGGTGGCCAAATGAGATACATAAAACAGGGCTTTATCTAGTGCAGTAGTAATAGCCGGTAACCGAGCAGCACCAGGTCCTCCACTCTCTGCCTCTATCTGCGACTCTTTTGCTGAGATAAGGGTGCTGAGGATATGCTACTGGTATGCTGACTCACAATCAAATCAGAGCTTGGTTTCCAAGCTACCACACAAACACACACACACACACACACACACACACCTACCAAAAACTAGTAGATACTGTCAGACATAAATAACTGGAAAGCTCATTATCCAAAGAAATGGCAGAACTAGGGTATAACTGAATATATAAACAGTCAGCTACGTATGAATCGATCTATCTGAATAAACCTCACTCAGATCTTACATATACAAAGAAGTGAGAGCATATCCTTGATTAGATAACTAATAACTTTATTTAAAAAAAAAAAAGAAAGAAAAAAGAAAGAAATGCACTGCTTCCTCCCCCTCGTCTCATTTGTGATATAATGAAACTGGAAAATAACTTCTATTTCTTTAAAACATTTCTTAATACACAAGCACACTCTCATATCATATTGCGGGGGGAAAAGAAATAAGGCACCCTCTCCCCAGAGATAATAAAAGAATTGAATTTTTCCTTATCGGCCCGGTCATCTATTTTTCCGCGGAATGCTATTACTTGCTGCCTGCGGTTGCTAGGCAACAGGAAATATTAATAGGGCCTTTTATTAGGCAGGCTTTCACAGTGCAGCACTAAAATGAAGAAGTGGAAAACATGAATGTGTTACATAAATCTTTAGACCTCGTCGAGCTTCTGCACAAGTCTTTGTTTGGCTCTTGATTTATAGCGCCTTCGCCTCATTTATGGGAAATAGCAGTGTGAAATAAGAAAATGGTACATTACCCTGAAGGACTATTTGAAAATAAATAATCGCAAAAGGTGAAAAGAAAGCTGTTTAAAAATCAGGGATGTTTTTTTTTTTGTTGTTGGTTTTTTTTTTTTTTTGAGTTCTTTCCTCACTCTTTTCCATAGTCAAATTTCAAAATGATTGTTCTTTGTTTGGTGAAAGCATCAATCATCTGTGTAATATTGCTTACGGAAAATGCCTTCTATCATGCTTTTTCAACCGCCACAAGGGGGAAAAAGATCAAAGTTATTAATAGTTCCATAAAGCATTTCTGCCGAGAATATAATTCTGGAATCGTGTGGTGATGCAAATATCTTTGGATTGGTGATGATTAATCAAGGCAATATTTCAGAAGAAATTTGGTTAGCTATTTTTTTTTTTTTTTTAAAGTTCTAGCATAAAAAAAAACAAAAAACACAAGCGCAAGTTCTACTCCTAGCAATGCAGACAAACCTCGGATAGATGAAGTAAGCTGTTTCACTAGACACTCATTTAGAAAACCTGGGTCAAATTCAACATAAATATGTCTGATTAAAGCTGGTTGGAGTCCTAATGTCCACAAACTGCCTCCTAGTTTTGGTAGGCCATCATCTTGAGCCTATTTATGGCACAGCGCAGACCACAGTCCAGTTAATTTAGGCTGCGATGGCTTTACCAGGCCCGTGCAGGGCTGCAGATGCATTGCTTTATCCACTGCACTGTACTTTATGAAAGCGGGTTCAAAGAATCTGCATCCTGTGGACTTGGCATCGGGAATACTGTTTGAGAGTAACTGCTCGTAAAGAACAGATGGTGGAGAGTTTGCAAATCAACGTGGAGGTGAGAAGGACTGTCGGCAATTTCCTAGCTGTCTTACAAAGCAGGAGCTCGCACCCCGATTCGCTTTTGACATTGGTTCTGTCCTTGAGGATAATTATCGGCGAATCAAATGACACATTTGCATACGTGTCACATATTTTCCTAAATAGTCGATGCACTAGTTGAGGTAGGGTTTCCAGTTTATATTTCAGAGCTGTAGTTTTGGGCCAAAGGTACAGGAACAATACTGCTAACGATAAATAAAAGCCATTAGTCCCTTATTAGCGTAGCACCCAAACCACAAGTCACAATAATCAGATTTTTCACACATGCAAGTCTCTGCTCGCTTTCATGTTGCCAACAGATATTTAGTGTGGGCACATAGCACCAGATGTATAGAGAGGAGATGTAAAATATCTAATCTTTCAGTGATATCTAGCCTGAGACAGCACAACACTGGATGTGTATATATATATATATATATACACACAGCAGGAATCTCAATATTCGAATAGTAATATAAAGGTGAATATTAAAAGGTTCACTAAGCAAACGCTTCCAATCAAGCCTTATGGAATACCGAGTGAAATGAATGTAATGAAATGAAAGTGGGCACGGAATGTCACACAGTGACCAGAAATGAAACCTGGCCTTAGTGCCTAAGCAAATGAGCTGTGAAAATGCCATTGTAGTCCAGCTTTTCGAGATCCTCCAATTGCTAAGATCACTAGGCATTATGCAGTTAGAAGTGAAATGTGATCATGGAGGTTTACGTAGCAAAAATATCCAGGAAACAATTAAGGTAAACGATGAAAATGGCACTGGTCTACTAAAAGCAATAAAACTAATAGCCGTAATAGGCAGTTTCCACGACAATCCTGATATAAACCTAACAATAATTATAATAATAATACTAATAGTAATAATAATGTTTCTTCCTTAAAGCTTTGGCTATTCATATTTTACACATATGACTATACACATATGGCAGGCTCGTTGAAACTTTTCACATTTGAAGACTAGAAAAAGACCAGGTGATTTTTTTTCTTCTTCTAGTTTTGGTGAATCTGTGCCCATGATAGTCTCAGATTAGTGCTCTTGGCTGACAGGAGTTAAACCTGATGTGGTCTTCTGCTGTTGTAGCCCACCTACCTTAAGGTTTGATGTGTTGTGTACTCTGAGATGAGTGATTATAATCAAATAATTATTTGAGTTACTATAGACTTCCTGTCAGCTCAAATCACGTGTGGTCATTCTCCTCTGATCTGTCTCATCAGCGAGGTGTTTTCAGATGTTTCATGTGAACATTACCTGAAGCTCATGACTTGTATCTGCATGCTTTTCATGCACTGTCCTGCTGCCACACCATTGGCTGAATTGGAGAACTGCATGAATGTGCAGGGATATATAATAATAAATAAATAGTAACATGAATTGTGTGGTTAATACTTCAGGTGGTGTGAAGAACATGTTTTTGAGAATTCACCTACAAAAAAAAAAAAAAAAAAAAAAAAAAAGCATGTACACATAGCTAACAGATTTGCATAGGCAAGTGTTTTCAGTAACCTGTAACAGTTTGCTAACTGTTGCATACCACATTCTTGTTTACCTAGTACTCGCGCGGATCAAATCTCCTCTTCTTTCTTCAGAAAATTTGTACAGTACCTTCCTGAGGTTGATTGATAAGATCCGTGCCACTTGATCATGGATATTAGATGTCTAATGCATTTGGGGCCACTGGAAGATGCTATGACAGCTAGCGCATTAGCGAGACGAGTGGGAGCCCTGCCAACTGCATCGGCGCATCAAGAATAGATATCGTGTTCATCAGGAAATATTTGATACTCTCTCCTGAAGGAATCTTAGGCCTTTTGGCAAATGGGCAAATGGCTTTCAATTAACTGATGAAGCCCGTGTATTGGGGTCTGAGTAAGCAGCTGAAAAATTTATGCTAGGCTAGTTGTACAGCACAACCAATTGACATACACAATATATTTGCTAATATTTGCTTCACAATGGTTTAAACGTATATACGGTTGTAGCGACAGATTGGTAGTTAAACCTATTTGCTATTTGAGGGAATTGAGGGTGGGTAAGATTCGTGCTAGCATATTCATGTTGCATTTGCTGCACGAAAAAAACCGAGGTTAAAAACCTTGCCTAAAGGCACAAATGCACCAAGGTGATGAGCTCAACATACCCAACACACAAATTTAGCTATTCTCAGCGTACCACCAGAGACTGAGCTATATTGGTTGCTGAGCTCTGTCCGGGACCTCTGAGTTTTCTTGTGTATCAAATTAAAAGTATCTTGTTTATGAAGGAAACTATTCAATTGATGGATGCTCATAATAACACACTATGGTGGATCATAATAGGACTGTTTTGCTCTTTTGTCCATCTCTGAAATGAAATTAGCTTTGGCATGAACATTTTCCTGAGGAATGAGTGGAAGGAAAGTTCTTGCTTAAAAGCTAATATTACTTATGACTAGTGAAAGGGAAGCTGTGTCATTTTATTATTATTATTATTATTATTTATTTTTAAAACAAAACTCTTAGTACCAAAGACATTCAATCCCATTCCATTCAAACCCGTTTTCCCCGTTCTTCTTCTTCATTCACTCAGCCTTTTTTTTCGCATTCCATGTTTTTTCCTCATTCTTCCATACCTCTCTCGCTTTCTCACCTCTTTATCTCTGTTTTCATGGACAGCCTCTCTCTCTCTCTCTCTCTCTCTCTCTCCTTTCCCCTTGTTCTAAACCACATCTAATGAAAACAGATCTCTCCCTCTCTCTTTACCAGCTGAGCTGGGGGAGGAAGATGAACCCTAATGGCTTTTTCCCTCCTTTTTCTGATGATGGAAAATATGCACCGACCTACTGATGTGTCTGATGTATTTCATCACCACAGATTTGTGCGCGTCAAAGCCAAGCCAGCACAAATAAATCCTCAGCAAAACCGCACCATGTCGGACCAAATAACACACCAAAGCAACCAACTGTTTCTTACTAATTTGTCTCTGCATGAAAATACTTGCTTTGGGTTTCAGGGGTTTTTTTTTTTGGGGTGGGGGGGTGGGGTGTGTGTGTGGATGTGTCGAACTTTGAGTTTGAGCAGGGTCTGTATGCGTTTCTAGTAGAAAAACAAAAAAAACGATGCTCTAGAGGTACCACAGCAGAATATCCACAAACTCAATGGCTAAAAAAGGGATGGGATATCAAAATAGCAAAACGTGATTGTATAATACTCGAGATGAATAAGTGCAGTGCATAAAAGTATGGCGCGATGTATGTCCTTTTCTCAGAGTGTCTCTTTTTCATTTCTAGCATGAACTGGTTGACGTTTTAGAGTCGTGAGTAATTCTCTCACAATCAGTTCAGCTATCAGTATGGGGCTTTCAATAGACAAAATTCTTCTATGACTCTGGAAGTTTCTTTCAGAATCCACTGTCAACACAAGTCTCTGTAATCTCTCTGTTGTTCTGTTCCTTGACTTTACAAATATCCAAAATAATATCAGATATTTCAAGCAAACACCAGAAACACTATAATTTCAATACAAAAATCAATGGACAGAATATATATTATCATTGAGCATCCTTATTATTTACAGTACATGACTCTGCAGTTTCTACGAGGCAATTCCATGTGATGCCTTGATTTCACTGAATACCTCTGCGGTCAAGATGGCAAGAGTGGAGCTGACCAGGGGGAAGATACTCGACTGTACGCTAACAGAGGTAGAATTGACGCTTGATACCTGAAGCAAAAGACACACTGCAGCCCTTTTGCATCAAGATCAGATAGAGATGGACCATGTTTTCAATCCGCTTTTGCACCATTTCTCTGTTTTATATCACAGGTACGTTGATCTGTGTCATGTCTCTCGCTTACGTGGCATATTTCACACCTTTAAGTGTGATGAAGCTATAACCTACTTTTCGTAGTTCACTACCTCGACTCGGTATCAGATATATCAGATATAACACAAAGCCAATGAGGTGCTATATGACAAGTGATGAGGTCATTCATCCAGTCTTGCTACGTTCTCTCGCCATTACCCTCAACCCCCCCCCCCCCAAAGATCCCTGCGATGGAGACTCACCGAGGGCATTTGGCTTGAGAGCAGGTGACCGTCCTGCGCAAGCATGTTGGACATCATGAGAGCCGGCAGCTCGGGGTATGAGTACGGGTTGATCAAGCCGTTATGGGGCAGCGAGTGACACAAATAGCTGGACTCTGGATCCATCAGATGTAGCACAGGAGGCTCGGGGTGGTTTGGTGGGGTTATGGGAGGAATCTCATAGTCCTCGTCACCGCCACCTCCTCCGTTCCCACTTCCTCCTCCCTGCCCAGAGTAGTTCTGCTGAAAAAAGAGAGAGGAGCAGAGTAAAAAAAAAATAATAATATCATTACAAAGCCATACAAACATAAATGGACCAAGTTTACTTTTCAATCACAAATGAAATAGACGCTGTTAGCAATTTTGACTTGAGCTTCCAAAAAGAGCCTGTCTAACAGTCAAGATGACGCTATGGTGCTTATGGAAAGCAGGCTCTGATTAGTGATTAGTCAGTCTGAATTTGCCCCAAATTGCTCCAAGATGGTTGGAACATAGAATTATGCGCAGCCGCAATCAGCGTGTGCTACTGTATCAGTAGATTACATCTTCCGTGGATGAAAGAAATGATTTGGTATCATATCTCATTTTTCTTGTGCATTCTTATGCACACCTCTGCATTTTCCACTGCTCAACCATGTCATTTAAATGCGGATTGGGCCGACGGAAAAAAATATGACTCCGCGTTCTACAAGAATGGAATACTCATACTAAGGGACAGCGGAGAGAGAGCGAGAGAGAGAGAGAGAGAGAGAGAGAGAGAGAGAGAGAGAGAGAACAGGGGTATTCAAGGGGGAATGAAAAGCAATTTTGTGGGAGGCGATCTGACTGGAGCCCCTTCCATAATGACTGAGTCAAATTAATCATCAGAAATAATATTCTGCTGTCAACCATTCAAGAGCTTTTTTAATAGAATTTTTATGATTCATGTCTGCCCATATACATCAAACAGTCAGTTCTGCAACATTTCAGAAATCAATTCAATATCATCTTTGTGTTGCCTGTCATCTTCTCTCACCGAACGGCCATTTATCTTGCAAACAAATACTTTTAGCAAATCTACGACCAAGGAAGAGGACAGAGACAAGGATTCGGGGACCTCTGATTTCACCTGACTAGTGTGTATTTCTTAAATAAAAGGCCTCTATTTCTAGGACGTCACAATAATTCACCTTTCCCCTCAAGGCTGAGAAGTCAAGTGGAATATTTTTGGCAAATAGCATTGCTACACCACTAACATGTAGTAACATAATAAAACTTGACATACAAGGAAGTAAAAGATGCCTGGAAGTATAGATCAGGTATTAGGCTTTTTGTTATACAGATCTTGCACACACACAAAAAAAAGGAGCAGCTTCTATATTTAGCCTTATTTAGTATAAGACTATATTTAGGTCTAGTTTTGTAATGCAGTGTGTTTATTTTTAAAGCAATTGTTAAGGCCACTTTTCCCACTTTTGCTTATGAATACCTTTGTTTCTCTGGCCACAGTGTAATTAGTTGGGGGGAAAAAAAATGCCAATGGCTTCAATATGATTTTCTCATTGGGTATATTTTCCTGCCAGGGTTTGGATATTAATTTTCTAAATGGTCCCTTTGAAGACAGATGTCTTTGTAAAGCTTCGGGGCCTCCCTGTTATTGTTTGGTCTAATGGACGCGAAAACGAACATTTCCTGAGATTCAATTTCCCTCATAATTGTTGGAAGGAAACTAAATTGTCTGTTGTAAACATCGAGCGCCATTGTGTGAAGAGAGTCCCTCGCCACGTCCTCTCGAGAGTTCTAACATGTCTATGATCTCTGACAACCAGGCTCTGGATTACCAGGCAGGTCTGTTTAAATGTGGGAACGGTGGGAACTTCTCGCTTCTTCTCATTTGGTAGCTGCTTTGGAGTCCAGAAAATCGCACGGTTCGATGTTCAAGAGCCAGATTGAATGATTTTGATTTGAATGATTAAACCTTAATGAGAATATGAGTGTACATGTGGAAGTATTTGATAAGATATGCGTGGTGGCTGTATTGTATAACATGCTATGCTGCATATACTACATGAAGTGAGCTTTTAACATTCGTTTAGTTTTTGTACGGAATGTAATCGTCCAATATGTCAATATGTAATAAATGATTAAGGCTTTACACATTTTTTAATTGAGGAATTCTTTACCAGTGTAAGAGGAAAACATTAAACGGTGCTTTCTTCGTCCATAACAAATATCAAACTATGTCTTTTTAAGCATTTAGAAATTCAAGGTAAAAGTATAGATGTATTTAAAAAAAAAATACACTATCTACCTCAGAGGGTCCACAGTAAACCTGTCATAAATGTCACGGTAAGAGTATAATAATAATAATAATAATAATAATAATAATAAAAATAATAATAATAATATACTATAGTATAGCTTGGCAGTATTAGAGCTAAATATATATTAAAGTTAGTCTTTAATACTGACTAACAATATAGTTACCATAGTTACGCACATCGATAAAAGAATCACGGGTTGGACAGTGAAGCTGTGGAATCCTATAACCCAAAAAGGTCGAATCAGCAGAGAACTCCTTATCTTCAATGCAATCTGCGATGCTTAGTGTATGCTTACGCCAACCAACAGATTCCCTCCAGACAAACTGCACCCCTGAGGCAATCAACAGCAACTGTCCAGCTGTTGTACTCTTTAAATGTATTCAGCTTTCTACATCTACATGTGAGCACCTCGAATAACACACACTTTGTGTGCATCCCTGTCTTTGCCTCCTTAAATGAACATTTCCTATAGTCCTTGTATAATTTCCATGTACAGAACATATAGAGTGGTGCAAGAAGGAGTCCTAACACCCGGAAATTAGTTAGCATTTTAGCACTTCCGCTTCCATCGTCCTGAAGTCAGTGGGATTTTTGAATGGGTTTTTGGTTAAAAGCCTGAAATAAGGTCTGTGGTTAACACAAGCTCAAGACATGTTCCTGTTTTATTCTATTACATGAAATACATCAGTAAGAAAAAGGCGGTTGCTAACAAGTGGCTAAATAGGACTGCAGAGGTTGTCGGGGACATTAAACGTCATCGCTCTGAACAGGAAAACTCATCTACTACAGCCTCGTTTGTGTTTATTCTCACGCTCTTGTAGACTATTCCAGCTAGAACTTTCCGACTTGTAGATTTATCAATTTATAGTATTTTCCAACTGTAGTGGGGTTTTTTTTTATCCAAAAAAGCTTGGTGTTGGTGACGTTGAAGTTACACGACCGTGGTGTAGTTCCTTTATAACCTAACATTAGCTTTGTTTCTTCAGCCGACTGTATTTAGGTTTCATAAAAGTTGTGTTCATTTGTGAAGATGATCTTGATGAACCAAACGTGTAGGCGTGTAGGAATCATAAACTTTTGTTGGTCACAGAGCTTTTTTTCTGCAGTAATCCAAAAGCCAATCGAAAAATACTATTGTATTTTTGTCAAGGGCGCACAGTGGCTTAGTGGTGAGCATGTTTGCCTCACACCTTGGGGCACTGGTGGCTTAGCGGTTAAGGCTCTGGGTTACTGATCGGGGGTTCAAGCCCCAGCACTGCCAAGTTGCCACTGTTGGGCCCTTAACCCTCTCTGCTCCAGGGGCGCTGTATTATGGCTGACCCTGCGCTGTGACCCCAACTTCCTAACATGCTGGTATACGTGAAAAAAAAAGAATTTCACTGTGCTGTAATGTATATGTGATCAATAAAGATTATCATCATTATCATCATCACTCATTATATAACAAACGTGCTAACCACTAAGCCACCGTGCGCCCTTGACAAAAATCCAATAGTATTTTTCCATTGGCTTTTGGATTATTGCAGAAAATATATATATCATTGGTAGTTAGATTCCTGCCAATTCCCTGTGTGTGCAGAGTTTTCATGTTCTCCCTGTGCTGCGGGGGTTTCCTCCGGGTTCTCTGGTTTCCTCCCCCAGTCCAAATACATGCATGGTAGGCTGATTGTCCAAAGTCTCTACAGTGTATGGATGGGTGTGTGAATGTGTATGTGAGTGATGGATTGGCACCATGTCCATGGTGTATCCTACCTTGTCCCCCATGCTCCAGGTTCCCCACGACCCAGTAGGATAAGAGGTATAGAAAATGGATGGCTGGATTTTTGTTGAGGGAACCAGGGGGATGCGAACTTCTGGGTTGGCCCATCCCTACAGCACTCTATTCAGGAGCATACTGTACTGATTCCTCACTGATTGGGGGTTGAAACGTAATTTGACTTGTTACAAAATCGAAAGTAAGTGCTTCAGTAATTCTCTATACTGTCATGGACAACAAGGCTCATCACTACTAGGTTGTATTCGTCAAGTGGCTGAAAGGAAAATAGTTTCAGGGAGGCGGCCAATAAGATTTATTTCGGGCGCAGTTACACAGGACAGTAATAGACAGAAACAGAGGAAGAGAGAGAGACACACACACACACAGAGGCAGACAGACAGATGAGAGAATTCGTAAGTAGCATTAAACTCGAGCTCAGCTGAATGTCCTTGATGACGAAATGTAAATCTCAAGGATGTACCCAGCTGAACCATTTGGAGAAATGCATAATTCATGTGTCCAAGTTCAGAATGTGATTGTCCACGTCTACACAGATGTAATGCGTGTGCGAGTCTACACAAGAACACCGTTTTTGTTTTTAAATCGTCCCAATTGCAATTTTTTGCATCGGAAGACGTGTTGACTCCGCTGATCTCCTCATTCTCTGTTTGCTAACCATTCCGTTGTGTCCCTCGGTTCAATTTTCAAGGATATTAGAACTCAATTTGGATGCAAGATGGCGCCCGCGTTGAGTTTAAGGGTTTCAATTTAGAGCCTTCATTAACCGGAGCAGAGGAGCCATTCTAAAATGAACGCTATCAAATTTCTGAGACTATCTATAATGCGTGCGTGCTACGTTCAACACATTTGGTGTTGCTTTATTAGCTGTGAGAAGGAGCGTACTCATACACATACACACACACACACACACAAAAAAAACCCCAACACCTTTTATATGAAACAGTTGAAGAGACAGTTAGTGAGAAGATGGAGAGCAATGGGAGGGATTGGGAAAGGAAAAAAATAAAAAAAGTAAATATGAGCAGGGGAAAAAAAAATCTGTCTAGTTTGGGAAGGTTTCCAAGCATCTCTGGCATTAATCTAATCCATTGTATGCTGGCAGACTGATTAGATGTCCAACCATATGACCATGTGAGCTTCAGTCTTAACACAACAGATGCCATTTGGCCATAAAGTTATTTTCGTCTTGTTTATTAGACCAAGAACTTCATTAATCCAAACAGATTTCATGTGTAACTTGTGCTGCAAGTTGGAACCTCAAACCTGGAACTATTGAGTACTTTCTGCAGATCTGGATGAGAAATTATTCAAAAGATTATGACCTTGCAGAAGATTTTCTTTTTCGTTTTTTAAAAATGAATAAATCTGATATTAACATTTGTTATAATATATAAATAAATATAAAAAGAAATAAAGAATAAAATCCCACATATGTGATAGAGCACAGCTCTGATACAATAACTCCTTTGAGTTAGAAATAGCGTTATGGGCCTCTGGGGATGCTTTCAGTCGTACACTAAGCTCATTAAACCTGGACCACGCGTTACGTCGGTGTGGTCCAGGTCTAATATTAGTGAAAAATTCAGCGGTGTGTATCAGGGAGCTGCGGTTCGGTGTTTATTAGGTGTGTCAATAAGTCCAAGTGTGAGACAGAGAGCGAGAGAGCATGATGACAGATTCCTCCTTCCTCTAATATGCACTTATCTGCTTATATTAGTGCAGTGACACAAATGATTTATGTCTATGCACCCTAACCTTGCACACAAACACTAGAGACAAAGCAAGACACTTATCTCAGATTCCCAGTGTGTCTGTGCGTGTCTGTGTGTGTGTGTGTGTGTGTGTGTGTGCGTCTTTATCCAACAGACGTTTGGAAGAGTCATCTGTTTTTATTTGGCTGGCAGTAGGCACCCATCATAAATTACCCCTAAGACCAGACATATACTTTAGTATAGCTGCATGTGTGTGTGTGTGTGTGTGTATGAGAGCAAAGGAGGTTGTGTAGGTCAGATCAACCCACGCAAATATTTACCTATTCTGCAGTGACCACTCCACGGGTGAAATGGGTTCAGATCTTCAGCACAAACAATTAATTAATCACACTTGGAAGTTAAAGCCCATCGCACCACTTACTGTACACACCGATTCTTATCAAACCACAAATATAACTGTGAATACGGAGCCTACACACCATCTGCTCATGCCCATATTCCTCTTACAGCACATGGCTTAGGCTAAAATATCTAACCCTCCAATGTGCTTGTGCATGTGTTGCTGTGGGATAGTGTATCTGTGTGTGTGTGTGTGTGTGTGTGTGTGTGTTCACATATGTAGGCTTTCTAGTATCTATTCGACACTCTGAAATAATATCAGGCTTTTCAGACATCACAAAGCAAGTCCACTGACACCAGACTCATGTTACTGTAATACAAAACCAGAACAGAACTCTCTCTCTCTCTCTCTCTCTCTCTCTCTCTCTCCTTCCCTCTGTAACTCTCCTGCTCAAGTTATTCAAAACATAAAGCACTAGATTAGCAACCTTTGGTGAGTTAATGAGAAAAGACAGAAGAGTTTAATCTCCTCTCTTTCATATGTCAGAAACAGGGTTTTTGTATGTTTTTTTTTTTTACTATTTGGCGTTCCATGATTATATTCCTATCTCGTCACAAACCTGGCCTACTGTTGCTCTCAGCACGAAACACGCCTGCTCGCTTTCTGTCATACTTCCTTAAGAGAGTGTGATGTCACCAAGGTCGAAGTGATTTGATTGGCTACTGGCACAGGCTGCTTCTGACTCAGTTCAGTGGTTTCAGATATTATTATTATTATTATTATTATTATTATTCATACAGACGCACATCCTCATTGATCATTAGTTGATCGCTTAATATTACAGTCCATTAAGAGAACGATCTCACGTTGCATTCTGGTCTAAACCTCACACGCATAAACAATCACGTGCCGTCAAAACATAACTGTAAGATCAATCAGTGCGTCTATGTGGTGAATGGTAAGACCTGGGATTCCTTCTTTACCCTACACACACACACACACACACACACACACACACACACACACACACACACACACACAGTCCTCTGGCGCTGTGCTGCATTTACGCACTTCAAGCTTCACGCTGATTCACGGCTGATTCAGTGTGGGCCCGGGTTTCAATTAGCAAGATCTAATAGCACCAAACACGCTATGACTACTACTGCTCATTCATTTAGCTCCAGTAAGCACTTTATCCTGGTCAGGATGTCCGCTGTGGATCCGGAGCCTATCCCGGGTGCGAGGTGGGAATACACCCTGGATCTCTCTCTCTCACACACATTCCCCCACTCATTCACACCTATGGACAGTCGCATAGTCAATCCTCCTATCAGCAGGTTTTTGGAAACTCATGCAGGGAGACACACATCAGTATCGTGGGACCTTAGAGCTGTGAGGCAGCAACGGTGTGCCAACGTGCAGCCCCACTGCTACTGTCTTCATATCAATTCAATCCATTCAATTTCTGTAACGCTTATCCTACACGGTGTCGAGGGGAGCCTGGAGCCTATCCCAGAGGACTCGGGGCATAAGGCGGGGAAATGGTCGACGGGGTGGCAACCCATCTCAGGGCGCAAAAAATACCACACCCGTTCAAACAATTTGGAAGTGCCAATTAGCCTACAATGCATGTCTTTGGACTGGGGGAGGAAACCGGAGTACCCAGAGGAGACCCCCGCAGCACGGGGAGAACATGCGAACTCTGAGCACACAGGGCGAAGGTGGGACTCGAACCTCAAATCAATTCGATTAGAGGAATACTCAAGTGATTTTCATTCGAATCCATAACCGCTGCATGTATGCTTACCACGGACATGAACTTTGACCTTTCCTCATACTGGGAGGAAGTAGTTTACTGTCCCATTTCTGACAAGGCACATTATACAGATTTGGAGCTTCGTCTCCAAATACATATGCTTTTCAGGGAACATAGAAAATACAAAACCATCAGAGAGTTTCTTTAACGGAACACACTGGCAACGAATAAACTGTGACCTCACTATTAGGTTCCACCTATGATCAACCTGAAAGACAGAGTCTTGTAACACTGAGATCCCAGGATTATAAATAAAATGACAGGCGCATGGACGAGGAATAAATGTGTCCAGACAAAAAATGTCCAGTCTTGCCCAGCATCTGTCTTTTCGTTTCTTCGCGTATATTGGACAGGAGACGCTTGCTGGCTGAACTGTGTCGGGTCAGAGCTAACAGGTCATTATAACTGCACAGCCGACTGGAAAAGACACACTACTGAAACATTACAGTGGACAGTCAGGCGACGCGGGGGAGAAGAATGGAATTTATGATAAGGAAATTGGGACAGAGAGAGAGAGAGAGAGAGAGAGAGAGAGAGTGTGTGTGAGAGAGAATTTAGCTGAAATAAATAAGGGTGATTAAATTGCAGATTTGATGAGTTTATTCTCTAAAGACGACTCAAGAAATAACTCAATAATATCTGCATGCGATGCTGTGACTGGATAATGAATTGCCAAATTATCTTTCATAATAATCAACAAATCACTCAAGGGAAAAAATATGTCTTTTGTGTGTGTGTGTGTGTGTGTGTGTGTGAGAGAGAGAGAGAGAGAGAGAGAGAGAGAAGAGAGAGGGAGAGGGAAAGAGGCCTCAAGGAAGGTCAGCTGGATTATATATTCTGCTTTCGGTCTCTCTCTCTCTCTCCCTCTCTTTCACACACACACACTCACACACACACTCACACACACACTCGCACACAAAACCCCCAAAAAACAAAAAAAAAAACACTGATGCACTCCAGATCAGCAAATCAGTATTAAACATACATTTACAAGTGCACACATTGTAGGACAGTGAGCGTTCTCTCTCTCTCTCTCTCTTTGTGTGTGTGTGTGTGTGTGTGTGCACACGTGTAAACTGCTTCTGTTCCGTTCACCTAAACAGGCCTGACTATATAGCTGCGATCTGCGGGGTCCAAGCACCACTTCTTCACCTAAAGCACATATGTTAAATGCCATATGACGTTAAAGAAATCCTATATGACCCGGTCATCAACAGAACTCCACTCATTCCAATAGAAGTGCACCAAATACACAGCTTGTGGTTCCTGAAGAAAAAAAAAAAGTTATTGGACTTTAACTCCACTCTCTGTCGATGATCACCGGGCTTTGCAGACCTCCTCGGGATATTGTATTGAATATGCCTGGAAGGTCATGGGAGGTAAATGCAAATCCGTGCACCCGGTCCCGAGTTGCAGCTATTTGAGAAATCCAAGCTCCGCCCCTCCAGAATCGGTTGGCGCATATTTCAATTTACAAAAGTCAACATGTTTAGACGTTCGATTCCTGCCGGGGCCATGTGTGTGCGGAGTTTGCATGTTCTCCCCGTGCTGCGGTGGGTTCCTCCGGGTACTCCGGTTTCCTCCCCCGGTCCAAAGACGTGCATGGTAGTGTGATTGGCGTGTCCAAAGTGTCCGTAGTGTATGAATGAGTGTGTGAGTGTGTATGTGATTGTGCCCTGCGATGGACTGGCACCCTGTCCAGGGTGTAAACCGTCTTGTGCCCAATGCTTCCTGGGATAGGCTCCAGGTTCCCCGTGACCCTGAACAAGAAGTAAGTGGTAGAAGATGGATGGATGGATGTCAGTGGACCTGAATGGGATTAAGACAAACTTCAACAACTCAAAAACAAGCCTGTCTGGGTTAGCACGTTCGCCTCACACCTCCAGGGTTTCCTCCGGGTACTCCGGTTTCCTCCCCCAGTCCAAAGACGTGCATGGTAGTCTGATTGGCGTGTCTAAAGTGTCCGTAGTGTAGGAATGGGTGTGTGAGTGTGTACGTGATTGTGCCCTGCGATGGACTGGCACCCTGTCCAGGGTGTACCCCGCCCACCTTGTGCTCGATGCCTCCTGGGATAGTCTCCAGGTTCCCCCCGTGACCCTGAACAAGGAGTAAGCGGTAGAAGATGGATGGAGGGATGGAACATGTTTAGACTATTATTGAGTTTCCGACTCAGTCGAGTCACGGGTTTCGAGATATGCGCCAAAATGTGAAAAGAAAAAGAAAAAAAAAGAAAAGCTATTGGTTTCACCGTCAGGATTCCGTTACTTTGCTGATTAGTGCGGAGGAATGCGGTCTCTTTTCCCATCACATAGTGTGGAACCGGAACAATAAGAAAAATCCCAACAATTCCTTTTCGCTTTACGTAGTTAAAGAACACTCTGTGCACAGATAGTTCATAATGCATACTGCAAACAACAGAACGACAATGCCATGTCCATTCTGTAGGCTCTGGTGTATTTAGTGCATGTGTGTGTGTGTGTGTGTGTGTGTGTGTTGCACTTAAGCAGTGCATGGTAACAGTTTGTTGTAAAGACTATAGATACCTCACTCTTCTACTTTTCTCTCACTCTCTCTCTCTCTCACACACACACACACACATACATACACACACACACACACACACACAAAAGAGACAATAAACAGAGTATTTGTCTGTCTGCTACAAACACAAATTCAATGCCCAATTCTGTTTATCAGTCCTTCCCAGCTGTGTGTGTGTGTGTCTCACTCACTTGTCAGTGTGAACAGACACATTGTCAATTTAGTCTATATCTGTCCACAGACTTCACACTTACCGAAAGCATTCGTCTAGCTAGAAGGTCATCGCTGCAGAGTGCAAGTCCAAACGACACACACACACACACACACACGCACACACACACACACACACACACACACACACACAGATGTGTATTAGAGTATTAAAACCCTGCCTTTCCAAAACAACATTTTCTTATTCGTTCATTCATTTCAAACATAATCAAATGTCTTTACTTCTCTCCTCTTATCACTATAATATAAGCATCCTTAAAAGAATAGTAGTGGTGTTGGATAAAAAAAAAAAATAAAAAAAAATGTGCCAAATATGAAAACACAAACATTGTGGCTTTCAGCACTTGGAGCACGCAGCAGATGGAGAAGTGCAGAAATGTTTATCTGATGGCTTTTTAAACATTAAGGACGCTGTGTGGATTAGGAGATTGATAACGTGATGTATACATACGGGAAAAGCCGCACTTAAGTGTGTGGCCCCAATAAAAGCCTATCTAACCGAGCCGCGTCATTCGCTTCCAGTGGGTGAGAATGGTACTAAAGAAGGGATCAGGGAAGACTTGGCAACCTGAAGCCCTTTAAGTAAACACACAGCTGCATTTGTTAGCAATCCAGTGTCAGAGAGGTATTCTAAACAGCCAGAGACTGATGGGGAGTATTGTGGGGCAGTTTGGGAGAGAGAGAGAGAGGTGGAGAGAGAGAGAGAGAGAGGTGGAGAGGGAGAGATGAGAGCTATTGCTGTGACATCAAATCTCGTTTTGCCAGCCTCTCTCTCTCTCTCTCTCTCTCTCTCTCTCCCTGCTTTGTCTTCTGCTTCTCTGCTTGGTCAGCGATCGGCTATAGAAATATTTTGGCAGGCTCTCTCTTTGTTTTCATTTCACAAAAAGATGGAGAGAGGTAGGGTAGAGGGTTGAACCCATACTTGCCTGCATGTCTCTCTCTCTCTCCCTCTTTCTCTCTGTTGCTCTCGCTCTTTCTTTTCAATCTAAACAGCGGGAGGAAGTTATAAATCACGATAATGCACTCAGCTGTAATTCAGACCAGCAGGGAGAAAACACACACACAGAACGCATATGTACACATAACACAAGAGCACACACACACACACACACACACACCCCTCCATGAAAATGGCAGGAGTTTACCGGCAGCATGGCGGCTCTTTAATCAGTGAAAATGAGCCGATGATATGAAATCCCCAATCACAGCCAATCAGCAGGCTTCCTGTCAGTCACAGTGGACTGCAAACTTCAATCAGAGTCTTGTAAAATGAGTTAAGTCCAGTCTGTCTACACACACCTGCTGTCCTGCCTTTGATCAAATTATATAATCCTACGATCCCTCAGGTGTGTGTTATACAAGACGTCAGTCAATGGACGTCTAGGCTGCTGTGTCGTGATCGGTGAAATCAGTATCCCACTATTAAAGATGCTAGATTTTCTCCCCCATCACTACTCTTTTCGGAACCGCGAACCTGGAACTGCGTCTTTTCCCCTGACCAGCAGTCCTTCAGCAAACATTACAAGCTTTAGGTTTCGAGTACCTGTTCAAGATGGAACAAAATGAGTCTCGAGGATTCGCTGCTCAGGGTGAGAAGTTACGCGTACTAGGTCATAAAGACATAAATGAAGAAAGCAAACAAAAAAAAGAAGGAAGAAAAAAAAAAAACCCAAGACACCTATATACAAGCAATACCAGTGCTTAGAAACAGTGGTTTCTAAGGCACAAATGCAGTATAAACAAGTAGTAAAATGATTTTCGGAGAGGTTTCTGATCATTTACAGAATTTTTTACGGTGCGCTCACTTGTATCAGCGTCACAGTCAGGGATAAGACATAAAACAAGCGAATCTTTTCCTTGAACATAATCGTAAATGCGAACGAAATCATTCTAAATTGTTCCAGAAAATATTATTTTAAAAAGTGCTTAATCGATCACGAGCACTATTTTTCAGTTCCTGTGTGATTTCAAGAAATTTTAGCAATTTCCCAATAGGCATAAAATTCTCTTTAGAATGCATCGCGTCCTGCATGCCTGGCTACAATAAAATACACTGATCAAAACATTAAAACCACCTGCCTAATATTGTGTAGGTCCTCCTTGTGCTACCAAAACAGCTCTGACCTGTTGAGGCATGGACTTCACAAGACCTCTGAAGGTGTGCTGTGTTATCTGGCAGCAAGACGCAGCAGATCGTCCAGATTTCAGCCCTGTTGTGAGGTGGGACCTCCAAAAATTGGACTTGTTCGTCCAGCACATCCGACAGATGCTTCATCAGACTGAGATCTGGGGAATTTGGAGGCCAAGTCAACACCGTGATCTCTTTGTCATGTTCTCAAACCATTCCTGAACATTTTTTTGCAGTGTCGCAGAGCGCATTATCCCCCTGAACGAGGCCACTGCCATTAGGGAATACAGTTGCTAGGAAGGGGTGTACTTGGTCTGCAACAGTGTTTAGGTAGGTGGAACATGTCAAAGAAACATCCACATGAACGCCAAGACCCCAGGTTTCCCAGTAGAACATTGCCAAGGGAATCACAATGCCTTTGACGACTTGCCTTCTTAACATAATGCACCCTAGTGCCATCTCTTAACCAGATAAGCAACACACACGCACCCAGCCATCGTGATTCATCAGACCAGACCACCTTCTTCCATTGCCCCAGTTCTGATGTTCATGTGCCCATTGTAGGCACTTTCATTGGCGCTGCCCCATACGCAGCAACCTGTGATGCACTGTGTGTTCTGAGACCTTTCTATAATATCCAGCATTAAAGTTTTCAGCAATTTGTGCTACTGTAGCTCTTCTGTAGCATCGACCAGACAAGCTAGCCTTTGCTCCCCACACACATCAGTGAGTCTTGATTGCCCATGACCCTATCACCAGTTCACTGGTTGTCCTACCTTGGACCACTTTCCGTAAGTACCATCCACTGCGTACCGGGAACACCCCACAAGACCTGCCGTCTTGGAGACCCAGTCGTCTAGCCATCGCAATTTGGCCCTTGTCAAAATTGTTCAGATCCTTTTCGTCTATTTTTCCTGCTTCCTACACATCAACTACGAGATCTGACTGTTCACGTGCAGCCTAATATATCCCACCCCTTAACAGGTGCCACTGTAATGAGATAATCAATGCTATTCACTTCACCTGACAGTGGTTGTAATGTTAAGTCTGATCTGTGTATGCATATTAGACAGACGCTATTGGCAGGTTTTCAAAGATGGGGCGTGCAATGAAAATCAGTGTGGCAAGTATTTTTCATATGATTCGGCAGATTCAGAAAGATGCTCTGAAAATGTAACACGAATACACATTTGTGGTTAAGTAGGCTATAATATGTCCATCCATTTTCTGTACTGCTTATACTACATAGGGTCATGGGAGAGCCTAGAGCCTATGCCGGGGGACTCTTGGCACAAGGCAGGGGACACCCTGGACAGGGTGCCAGCCCATCGCAGGGCACAATCATACACACATTCACGCATTACGGACAATTCGGAAATGCCAATCAACCTACAACGCATGCCTATGGACGAGGGGAGGAAATCAAAGTACCCGGAGAAAACCCTGAAGCACAGGGAAAACATGCAAACTCCATGCACACATTCAGAACTGTGAGGCAATTTGGAAGGTGTGAGGCAAATGTGCTAACCACAATCCAACTAAACAGGGCGGCGTGATGAGCAGGAACAGGAACATAAAAATATTGTTTCTGTTCAGAACGAACCACAATAAAAGATAAATAGTTTCCAATTCCTGGTCGCAGTACTCCAGCTTTCTCTCGGGTTGGTAAGAAATGAACTAGAACCCGGTTTTCTACTGGTTCTCGTTCGGATCATTTCGACGTGCCGAGTAAAAACAATAGAAGAAAAGAAACGGCGCTGTGCAAACCATTCGGCTCGGATGAAATTCCAAATAAGAAAAAGAGAAATAGTATTAAACGCTTCCTGGACGTTTTGGTGATGAATGTTGTACATAATTTATTGGGGCACATTTACATTCGGAAAATATTTCGTGACCAGCTTGCACTCCTGTGACCTTTTGGTAGCACTCAGTTAAACAATCTTAATTCATCCACCATCAGTGATTGAGGCCCCTGGACTTCCAGCTCGCAGTGATCTCATCGGCGCGGTTTTCTCTCGTCACCGATATATAACGTGCCAGCCAACATTAGCGGCTGCTAGGTCACGTAAACTGAATTTATGATCTTCTATAACTGCGCTGGGCAGCAGCTGGAGAAGATGTGGTGGCTGGCTTCATGCATGAGGGGGACAATGTGGGCTGGCGTTGGAGAGCGATGACCGGCACGTTATGATTAACACCGGGGGAAAAAGAAAAAAAAAAAAAGAAGAAGAAAAAGGTGAGGTAAAAGCTTGCCAAAACACTTAAGATGATACATCGAGTTCCAGTGTTTCTCGCCATTAGCACTATAGAGCGCTTCCTTTCCCTTTGAACTCAAAGTTTATTTCTAGCCAATTCCTCTTCAGGACAAACTGCTAGCTCTTCTCTTTTCCGCTCGCTCGCTCCATCTCTTCTCTGTGCTCTGCTTTCTCAATCACTAGCCCTACTTGGCAGCGGGAGCTCCGAGGACCCGGAACGGCAATCAATAAAACCTTGTTTCACTAATTGCGAGATTATAATCTATGCTGCCGCGTCTTCGGCGAGTCCAAACAGCAAGGCCATTAGAGAATTATTCCTTCTGTGTACTCAGGCCAAGCATGCTAATGCTAATACTAATGCTACAGCTGATTCTCCGCATCGATAGCAAAGATCCAGGCTTTCGCGGCACAGCGACGAAGCAGATGGGACTGTCTTAAATAGATTCAATTAGGCTTCGAATGAAACAACTGCAGAGAAAATGGTAGAAGATCTACGCGCATGCGAGACGTCTGACGGGCACAAATCACAGAGACGTTCCCGTTCCCGTCGACTCAAATTGATATTTATTGGAGAGAATCAAAAGGAAACGATAACTTTGCTTGAGGAAGAATGCTAGTTTTGAGTTGGGTAGCATAAAATGAACCAGACTAAACTTCTAATATATATTAATCACCATATTGCTATATCGTCTCTGTCCTTTCTTCTTTCTTCAACTCTCTCTGTCTCTCTCTCTCTGTCTCTCTCTCGTTTGGTTGCGATCGATTGCCTCTTAGTGGGAGGTCATCCCCTTAGTGGGCTCCAGACTCTTTTGTTCTTGCCACACCGATCCTCCCTGACCTTGAACACACTGAGGGCTCGTTAGGGGCCAAGCGTTGTCTATATTTCCCCTCCAATCAGACAAGGTCAGAGGTCACTGGAGGACAGCCAGGGTCAATGTGAAGACTCCAGGGAGTACTTGTGTACCTAAAGGGATCTCTGAACTAGCACATCGCAGACATGGCATTCATGTGTGTGTGTGTGTGTGTGTGTGTGCAATCAAAGTCTGTAGATCCTGCGGTCACTATATGTATCAGGAAATCTTTAGTCTAAAGATTAAAGTCTAAAACCAGATTCAGTTCCACAATACTAATTGAAGATATTGACTTAAGATGTAATCCGTGAATGTTCTCTAGAACCACTGACCTAGAAAGCATAACAAACAGTGCCTTTAATTCATATCTCAAATAGGGAAATGATCTCAAATAGGCTAGTCCAGGTACTACAATATCATATAGTATCATCTGAAGCACTTATCGAATAAAATAAAATAAAAAATAGCACTGATTGAAAAAGTTTCACAAAACCAAGCATTCACTTCCATGCTATAATAAACTGATATACTGAGCATGCTCGCACAGCAAGAGCCAGTCCATGTAACATGTTTGATTGTTTACTTTGTGCTGTCAAGAACATTAGAAAGAGGGAGGTTTTGTGTGTGTGTGTGTGTGTGTGTGTGTGTGTGTGTGTCAGGAACATTGGAGAGGTAAAAGAAAATCAGTCTGACTCTGGTCAAGTGGAGGAGAAAGGAAGACAGATGTCAAATATAAAAGACCCTGAGTAAACAGTTAGAAACAAAGGGAGTGAGTAAGGGAAAGAGGGAGGGAGGGAGGGAGGGAGGGTGAAAGAGTGAGCGATTACAGTCTATCTCTACCTCTATTTATCTTTATCCGTCTACCTCTCTTTGCCCTCTGCCACTCTACCCCACATGAGTGACATAAGGATAGGAGAAGACACAGACAAAGCAGTATGTTTGAATGAAAAGCTACAATATCAGTCCTGTTCTTTCATGCCTTTCATTTCATAACTGGTCAGGGGTTAGGGCTAGGGGTTAGTCAGTCATTTTACACTACTTTTGAGTGAACTGTTCAACCAATTATTGTTATAGTTAACATGCCAAATCTGTGTGCGTACAGTACTCAATATTCTGATTATTTTATATGAGTAATCAGTCACCGTTCCAACAAAACTTGCTTGGGTTTTCTATAGTAAAATTTAATAAATAAATAAATAAACGGGGTTGGGGGCGTCGACACAGCGGCTTAGTGGTTAATACGTTTGCCTCGCACCTCCTCCCTGTGTACGCAGAGATCTGGGTGCTTCCTCCGGGTACTCCAGTTTCCTCCCCCAGTCCAAAGACATGCGCTGTAGGCTGATTGTCAGTAGAGTGTAGGGCTGGCCGATATATCGACATAATACCAGTATCGTGATAAATGATTTCATGATACACTTTTTTTCTGAGATGTCGTTGGTATGGTGACGTATTTGTTAGATTTTAAATCGTTATAAATTTACTGGTACAGGTAGAGGTCAGGCGATCGGCAAACGGGCGCAAACAGGGCTAAACAGGAATCGAGACACGAGGACGAGACCAGGATCGGAACTATGAACAAAAGCTCGGTACACTGAAATCTTGCGAAAATACTTCGTGCCGTACAATGAGGCACGAGGGGTTTAAATATTAAACACAATCAGCTGAGACTAATGACACATATGGGAAAACACCAATGACAATACAGGGGCGGAGACAGGAGCGAAATCCCAACAACACACACCTGTCAGAAGTAAACTGTCAATGTAAGACAAACCCGGAAGCATGCGCTCTCACATTGCGTGAGGGGAAATCGTGACTCTTTGTCTTCGTAGGCATTAACGGAAACACGGTCGAATGTTTTTGTTTACTTGACTAACTGTCCGTTAGCTAAATTATATATATCATGATCGTATATCGTAGAAATGTCCTCGAGTGCTGTGATATGATACTGTAGATTTGTCACATCGCCCAGCCCTAGTAGTGTGTGTAAGACCGTGCCCTGTGATGGGTTATTACCGCATCCTGGGATAGGCTCCAGGCTCCCCGTGACCCTGTGTAGGATAATCAGTACGGAAGAGTTTAACTGGTAACACTAACTGGATGAGGTGGGGAGGCGTGTCCAGCTGTGTACGCAGAAATGTGCCAAGAATTTATCGTCCTTCTTTTGGGGGTTTGATCAAGTGGATCGCAGCCATGTTGCCAACATAATTGTTGAATGCTCTGACACAGCACTATAATGAACACGAAACATCCGGACAGTGCTGAGTCAGAAAGTTGCAGCTGTTTACACACAACTATACGTTATTTCTGTAAAGCAATATAATCATATAAAATAAGTGCTTCGATTGATGTTAGCTCGCTAGCGCAGCGCTAATTAACGTGACTGTAAATCTGGGCGTTTCAAGAGAGGGTGGGTGAGTGGGCGGGACTTATTACATATTCTCATTTCATAAATAATATCCGTCTTTCACTCGTCTCTTTCTGTGGGGAGAACCTGAACCATCCCAAACTGTTCCTGAAATGCATTATTTCTTGCGTTAATTTTACCTATAAGTGAGTATTATTTTAGCAGACGTAGCGCCCTGATGTGTTCGCAAATACAGGAATGTATAAACCACGATCGGTTCTAAGACCGCTCTAGGACTGGGCGAGAGAAGAAAAACTTACCTACTTACCCTTCAGCTGTCCAGTAAATGGCACTTGTTGGCACTACGTACTGGATAATCAAACATTTACAGCTAGCAGCAAATACACAGCTTTGGAAGTCTACCCATAATGCACTGCTCTGAAGAGAACAGCAGTGTAAGCTGTTGAATGAAGGAAAGTATGGACTTGAATACCAAAAAGACGTTGTGCTTGTTTGCATGTGCGTTCTGTATGTAGTCCTAGTAGTACTTGTACAGTATGTATATATTTTAATAACTGGCGTCTAAAATATACCGAAACTGGTAATAATTCTTTGACTTTAGGGAAGTGCTGCTTAGGAGGAAAGGTTGAGCAGGATGACATATGATATGATGGAGTGATGAGACAGGATAAGGGGAGTGAGGGATTGCTCTGTCTGTTTATCTGCTTCTGTTTGCTTAATATGGAGAAGGCACACAAACCCAATCAGCAAATCCCCAAACACAAACACTACCATATGGCCTACGACATGTTCCTCACAGCTGTGTATGTGTGTATGTGTGTGTGTGTGTGTGTGTGTGTGTGTGTGTGCCCTTGTCATTGACAGAATTGATTCATAAATTCTTTAGAAAATCGGTTCAGAATTATTCACCACGACACAAACTC
>CM022767.1:14841864-14844364 GCA_012411365.1 Ameiurus melas
TAATATCATTAACAAGGGTTGCCAGGTTTCCGCAAAAAAAATTCCAGCCCATCTCCATATTTCAGCATATATGAGATAATAAAACGTGAGCTTATATTCCAGAAGTCTAATATTTCTGTGTTTTTTTCGCTCAGAGCGATCAGCCATCAGTTCGCTTGATGAACTTTCCGCCGCAGGATAAGGCCGTTGCGGAGCTGCTACAGAGATTTCCAGCCCAACTATGTCTCAAAAATGCACACGAAAGACCTGAAACTATCTTAAAAAGTTTGGGCGTTGGAAAAGGGAGACGCATTTCTCTTTGGTTTTTTCATGCGAAATGAAAAGGTCACTGTTGGCACTCGAATTTCTGATGCCATCAAAGAGGGTGGCACGATGGCTTAGCGCTTAGGGTTGGGGGCTCAAATCCCAGCCCCAACCCTGCATGCACGGAGCCTGCATGTTTCCTCCGGGCAACCCCGGCGTCCTTCCACAGTCCAAAGACACTGAATGGCATTTCCAAATTGTGTGAATGTATGTGTGATTGTCCCCTGCGATGGACTGGCACCCCACCCAGGGTGTCCCCTGCTTTATTCCCCAAGTTCCCCGGATAGGCTCCAGGCTATGGTACAGAAAATGGATCAATGGATCACAGACATCATAGACACACTGCCTACACTTCCTGTTTGTCTTTGTTTGCAGAAACACATTACATTTAATTCCAATTACTTGCTATAAAGCAAGATTTTGGCAGCCATGGAGTAGTTTAAGCGAGGTCAATTTGCAGTAAAATCCATGACCCTGGCAACCCGGTCATTAACACTCCTCCTCCACTGATATTGTTCGTTGATTCCTGCCCCAGTGCATCTCTATTAGCACTTACTCATTTTTCCCCCCAGTTTCCATTTTGCCCACCAAAAAAAAAAAAAAAAAAAAAAAAACAAAAAAAAAAAAAAAAAAAAAAAAAAAAAAAAAAAAAAAACTTTACACACCACCTCAAAAAAAACCAATTTTTAATAAATAATCCAAAAAGAGGTGGATATGGATGGAGCTGTGAATGAAAACTATAAATATAGAAGGACACCACCGATCTAGTGCCGCAAACGAACATACATCAAAGGACGTTTTTTGAATTTACAGTACAGAAGGTTTACTCGGTTCATCAACAATGGGATAAATACAGCATGTGAGATTATTTGGAGCACGGAAACAGGTGTGTACAAACTGTAAAACTGACAGGAACGACCTCAAGACACTGGAGGGATCCTTATCGGACATGATAGGTGTTTCTGAGCACGCTACGCCGCAGCTATGCTAAATCTATTCCTGTGTTAGCAAAGGTATAGATTTGTATCTATGAAAGTATCTACGCTCTGTTTGGCCAGTGCTCGTTTTCACAGCTCGGGCTGTGTCTCACTCCAGGAGCCGTCAGCACAGAAAGCGCAAAACATGTGCAGGGGGAAAACAAGTCCTGGTTGCAGATATCAATAATTCATTCTGATTGTAACATAAACCTTAAAAATTGTCATGGGACGGGGGAGGCCAGGTCAGCACTAATAACTACAGCGGATTTTAGTTCCCTTTATAGATTCTCACCGCAATATTACTCAAATTTGAATTCTTAATACAGGTTGGCTTGGCCCCAAATGATGCCCTGCTGAATATTCCCCGCAAATATCAATATGCATTAGGGGTATCTTCTAATGGTCATCCGCTGGACACTAATCTATTGCGGTGCATTGTGGGAACGTGCCAGATATCTTCCACTACGGTTCTGGCACGCACTACGTGACTGTCGCAAACGATCGCTATTACGAATAAAAACAAAAGAAAGCCCTTCTGTTGATTCGGGTGCGTTTTCATGAACGCTGGTTATGATTATGACGGCTGGGTCTGCATCGAGGACTCCAACCGGCTAACGTCGCGTCCGATGCGTCCAGAGGACTGAAAGGCTACTTCACGTTCCAGCAGCGTCTATGGGATTATTAACCAAAAAGAAAAAAACGTGAGCCTATATTCCAGAAGTCTGATATTTTCGGTGTTTTTGTCTCGGAACGATCGGCCATCGGTGTGCTTGCTTGAACTCTCTGCCTCAGGATAAGCCCGCTGTGGAGTTGCTATAGAGATAGCATGAAGCATTAGGTTGTGCCCTTTACCAAATAAATAAATAAATAAATAAATAAATGGGGGGTGGGAAAAGGCATAGTTCTGAGAAATCAAATAATGGAATGAACTCAGTGTGTGCGCATGCTTCTGCAAGAGCTGTGTATCTTTACATGTGTGTATGTATATGCATATACATGTGTGTGTGTGTGTGTGTGTGTGTGTCACAAAGGTGAGCAGATGAGCGGGTGGGACGTGCAGGAGAAGGTTATTTTGGCAAAGGAGCGGATGTTCAGCTGAACCCATTTTTAACTGAAGCCCGTGTGGAGTGATGTACAGATACGGAACAAAGGCCTTAAAGCTCACCCCCCCCCCCAGCTCCCCTCTACTCCACCACAACACCTGACATAGAGTGGAAAAA
>CM022767.1:14854364-14891864 GCA_012411365.1 Ameiurus melas
GAAATACATATTTTATTATTATTTTTTTTTTTTAAAAGCACACCTGCGTTTCTTGACAGTTGCAAGACAAATTAAGCTGAGAAGGTGCTTTCATCAGTTGAGCCCTGCTCTCTGTTCCTTTCTTTAGGGATTATTGCCTTCGCAGTAATAACATGCACGCTGCATTAAAATAATCTCCCATTTGCATGACTCATGCCACACAAAAGAAGGAAAGAGTCGCCCAAAACGTTAAAGCAATCTACTTACAACCATCTGTTCCTAGACCGAATCGCGGCCGCGCTGCATTCGGGGAAAAAAAAAACAAACAAAAAAAGCAGTCCGAATTTTGCATCTGCCGAAGTTAATCAGCCGTACTGCAATAACCGAGAGGACAAACGTGGTCCCTAAACTTCTGACACTTCCAATCTATTTGCTCATCGAACAGGCGCCAGATGGAAAAGTTTCATCGTTTAACCCTATCAGACCCGCCGTCCCTTTACTGAGATTAAATCCCCCGCACTAGTGCGGCTTCTCGGCTCTCGGACACATAGGGTGCGCTTGTTTCTGTCACGAAACGAGAGATATCGGACCGACCGGACGCATGTCCTTCTACCTGTAGTTTCCTCCATCGTCTTTAATGTTGACAAACAAAATACAGTCCCCTCCGAAAGTATTAGAACAGCAAGTTTGTTTGTTTTATCCGCTATATAGGACGTTCGGGTTTGCGATAAAAAATGAACATGACACGATAGATCGGAATTCCAGCTTTTCGTTTCCTGGTATTTAGACGTGTTAAACAACTTAGAACACGCCACCTTTGTTTGATTTTTTTTTTATTCTCTCCAAGCGATCAAAAATGTTGGGACACGTGACTGATGTTGCCCAGGTGTGCCCTGTTAAAATCCATTCATCCATCTTCTATACCGGTTATCCTTTCTTCAGGGTCACGGGAGAACCTGGAGCCTATCCCAGGGAGCATCGGGCACAAGGCGGGGTACACCCTGGACACTCACATACACACACACACACCCATTCATACACTACGGACACTTTAGACACGCCAATCAGCCTACCATGCATGTCTTTGGACTGGGGGAGGAAACCGGAGAACCCGGAGCAAACCGCCGCAGCACAGGGTCACGGTGGGACTCGAAACCCCCAAGCCTGGAGGTGTGAGGCGAACGTGCTGACCACTAAGCCACCGTGCGCCCCGCCCTGTTAAAATGACTGTTTAATAGAATTCACAGCTCTGAATGTCTGCTCTTGGTTTGAGTGCTAGAAAAGACTGCGTTTTGTTGTAAAAATAGATAAAAACAAACTTGAAGGCCACAGAGCTGCCGATTCGAAGCTGAGAAAAGAGGAACGATCTGTCTTCAATCTGAGCAGTTTGCTCCAATATCACGGGTCTCGTCAGTGTTTTCACAACAATAACAACGCAGCGGTCGATTCGTTGTGAAACATTGGTACTGAATCTTAGAATGGTCAAATCTTAAAATGGCATCTTCCCGTGTTCTTTAATGTCAGATCATTTCTTTTTGTGAACAAACGTTTTTGTTTGAAGAGAGCTTCTCAGCAAACCTGTCTGCTGAATCATGATACGTATTGTGGATCGAGTATTGATAGACAGACTGTGGATCTGTGGAGGTTGGGAGTCTTTTTGGCTTTGGTAGGTTCCACCACAGGCATCTGGAGCATTTTAATCAAAGCTTTAAAGAAACCACAGATGTATTTGATCACCACCCCCCCACCCCCCCGGACCAGGGTTGGGGAATCACAGTGAAACGGGTCTGTCTTCTGACAGGAAGAAGGCTGAAAGCTCTGAAACAGTTACTGTCTGAAGTGCACTTAAGGTTAATATGAAAGCAGAAAGCACGGCCCTAAATTCAGTACGACGCGGTAATAACGAGTAATGAATCCCACGTGCCTGCGAGTCATTAACAGATATTCGAACAGGGACTTCGAACATGTTTAGGGGTTTGTTTTTTTTACTTCTGCAATGAATACGGCCAGCCTTCGTGAGTGACATCTCGTGGTCCGTGATTTTATTTCTACGGGCGCATTTAAAGTCCAACGTCGACCAAAGTCCTGCACGGTTAAAAAGAAAGAAAGAAAGAAATACAAAATGCGAAAGTCATTCTGAGAGGCAATGAAATAGAAAACCGAAAACAAATGGAAAAACAAAATAAATAAGACTCAAATTGCTGGGAGAATAAATAGGCTTTTAAACCTGGATTTGATGACGTCTACCCTGGTGACCGAGAGAGATAAACATCCAGTGAATTAATGGAAGAACATTTCGTACAAACAAGCACAGAGAAATGGACGTATGCTCATGAATGTCAAGTCATTTATTTTGTGTGTGTGTTGTGAGTACAGTGCCATCAACAAATGGTTATTACTAGCCAGTTATCAAAATATTTCTAGTCCACCAAGCAACCTGATTTCATTAAGAGATGACTAACGCACACGTCAGCGTGCAGTAATGAGGAGTTGAAATGTTTTCGTAAACTCCATAAAATCTGTTTTGCTTCTCTGGTTAGACCTGACAAGATGGTGAGCAAGAAAAGGCAGCGGAATTCTGCCAAACATGTCTGCTTGTGGGGTGGGGGGGTTCATTTTTAAATCTTGTGAGTGTGTGTGTGTGGTACCTGAGAGTTCGTTCACCAGAAGTAAACTTGAACGACTCTTCAGAGAACTGAAAAGAAAAGAAAAGAAAAGCCTGCCAGGCTTATGTTTACTTTATGAGTAATGCTCTTACATAAGCCAAGGCTTACTGTAGTTGCAGTCGTAGGAAAGTCTCTACACTGTATGACACCTAGAACACTGACCGTAACCACGACGGGGGCACGGGGAGTGAGCGTGCGTTCGCCGGGACGCACGACGGCGTGGGGACACTGTGGGACCGGGTGCAGGAGATGATTCGCTTCTTTTCTTTTTTTCGTTGTTGTCGAAGTGTCAGCGCTTATGTTGGGCGCCACGACGATATAAACGATCGACTGCTTGTGCAAGACTGAAAGTGCCTGCTAAGACTCTGTGGTCTGTGCAAACGACGGAGCAAGCTCGAATTTGTGCATTTGCGCCGAATCCGAGAATATAAGGAATGCGTGGATTTGATGCCGTTGTGTTCGAACAAATCGAAAATAAGCAAAAACATTGACGTCTGTTCTGTTAACATCTTATACATAGAAATATGAAACCAACATCGTGAATATGATCCAACACACACCATTCTTGAGCTCTATGTGTGTGTGTGTGTGTGTGTGTGTGTGTGTGAACACAATGCGAGGACTATAAGAGGGTCTTTATCTGCTACTGATGGGGAACAAGGGAACGGAGCAATGCTTAAGATTCCATTCATTGGTGAAGACACACACACACACACACACACACACACAGAACCTACTCTCCCTCATACACACACTCCATTAATGCAGATGGGTGTAAATGATACAACATGAGAGGACTTACGTTTCAGGTAACATAACCCAGCCAGCTGCTCTTGGGGGTCTCGCATAACTGGCTGCACACACAGCAAACAGCCAGTGGGTGTGTGTTTATGTATGTGTGTGTGTGTGTGTGTGTGTGTGTGTGTGTGTGTGTGTGTTTTACACAGTTAAAATGGAAACTCTGAAACCAGGTCCCTGCACCTGCTACATAACCCTGTTATTAGACTATATGGCAGTGTTCCACAGCTTACTGAGCAAAACTCAGTAAAACGGTAACGCTTGCACTGGGGCTTTCTTTTTTTTTTTCCCCTCCTTTCTTCCTTTCTTTTTTTCCCTCTCTCGGTTTAGTTGAGAAGTTACTCTTTATTAGCTTGGTCTTGGAGGGAAGTCAAAAAGAAAGCACTCTTAAATATCAGAATGCACGCATCACTCTGGCCTGGTGAGTATCTCCAGCGCACCAGCGATAAGCTACAGCAATATGGCATCCGTTTCTGCTTGTTTTGTTGGCCTGCAGCCCAGGCTTCATTGTTCTGCCTCCGTATCCTGCCCTGCACTCATTTACTGCTCCCTCCTTCCCTATTTGTTCGCCGTGGCAACCGTCCCGCTTGCTGATTGGTCAGCAATATCTGGCAGTTCAATTAGCCAGTAATGTCATGTTTACCTTTCAGACGCGGAGGGGGAAGTCCCTAGCAAACACACACACGCACATACACACACACACATATATATATATATATACACCCACACACACGTTTGTCTTACTATCCTTGTGAGAACTTTAATTATTAACGCAGCTAATTAAACACTATGCCCACACCTAGCCCTAACCCTGGCTTTAACCTCACTAACCGAAAGGCTCGGGTTTTCAAACAGAAGCTGCTTTTCAAAATCGAGATATAAAAACATGCCTGTCCACACACATGTGCACGCCCCCCGACACACACCCAGTGTAACATGACATGATGTTTTTCATTTCTATCTGCGTGTCCTGAGTTTGCACACTTGTTTCCTTTGACATTTTACAAGTCCACCGGGCACACTTCGAAAAAACAGGGCACTAATCTGTACCATCCATTGTGGCTCGCGTAATATCACCAAGGGGACACTTTTTGTACCTTTAATATGTATCTTTTACCTAGAAAGGTGTATGAAGTGTACCGTTACTCTAAAAGGTAAATACGGTATAATTATGCACCTTCAATCATTTTAAAATGACACATTTCCAGGAGAAACATACATATTAAAAGGTACAGACGAAAAGGATACCACCCCACCAACATGACAAACTACGGTTTAGTACAATTTGAATTTTTTGTGAAAGTGCACCGATTATGTTTTTTTCAAACATTACCTTTCATGTGGTGTGTTATGGAGCAGTTTGTGAATGTAAAAACGTCTACAAAGTCTTAAAAATCAAAGCGCACGACAAACGGCGTTATTGACTCCCGAAAGAAGGAAGCGATTCTGAACAGCTGAAACGAATCGTTAGTGATTCCAGACTTACGTCCTGTACTAACCTACGTAGGTCTGTAATAAAAGCCCCGCCTCTGGTCTTCGTTAGCTGCTCGAGAACTGACGGAGCTCAAACTCGTTATAGTAGTGGGTGTTTCCTTTTCGAAACACGCTGACCAATCCCAACAGACTGGGACGACTGACCAATCAGAGCAGAGTATGCTCTCTGACAGGAGGAGCTTAGGATGAATCCTTTAGAAAGGATCACTGAACGAGTCGTTTGCATGTAGATCTATCGGATGAGACCTTTAAAACAAAACTAGGTAAATGTCAATAAAAATGTCCCAATGGACATGAAAAACATTGCCGTGTTGCATGTTGCGTGTGTGTGAGAGTGTACTGTACCACCGTGTGCATGCCTCCAGAAGGTACTCCCCCGGGCTATAACGTCACTCGAGCGAGTTAACATGCCGAAACCATACTAACCAGTATCAGCTAATGTCAACTGGGATGCTTAACTCACTGACATGGATCATGTATGGAAATCTGAGCATGCAACACGTCTCGGACAGACAACGTCCCCCCCAAAAAAAAAACGTTTGGAGATTTTCATAGCTGTGGATTGGAGCGTGCGCTGAGATTCCACTGAGATCAATCTCTAACTTGAATATCCGTGCCTGAACTACTCTCCGAAATACTCGCTCGCTCTCTTCAGGAAACACATCGCACTTCTAGGGCTGTGCTGTGCTTCAAGATGACAAAAGCGACGCTGACGTCACCTTTGATTGCGATTTACAAATCCCAGCGTGGTCTTTTCAAGGTAGTTAAAGAAACTCCGTGGAAAGAACAGAAGGACATGGCACAAGAAGGAAACGACACTGGAGGAGAGGATTTGAAGAAAGAAGAGAGGGCAAGAGAGGGACTCCCTCGCTCGGCGGGTGCCAGTTGTATAATGAGTGTGTCAGTGTTGGTTAGTGTGTGTCGACCGCGCCAGCTCTCTGCCTGTGGACAGCTCTCATTAGCCCTGTAATGGCATGCCACTGGGCCTGTGGGGAGAGAGAGAGAGAGAGAGAGAGAGAGAGATACAAGTACAGAATGATGGAAAGAATGAAAAAGGTGGATTCCTCGAAAGGAACAGAGAGTAAGTGGAGAGTGACAGAAGGACGGCGAGAGGAGGATGCAGACTGGAGGAGACGAAAACGGATGTCTAAACAGATCCTCCAGCTGCGCTGATCTCTATTAGCTCCTGGTCAGCTTGCTTTAACCACCGAGCCACTGAGGCTCATACTGGACGCACACTCATTAAGCCCACGGATAATGATCCACCTAGGACAATGATGAAAATGTTCAGCACCGTGCGGGGATGACGAGTGCGTTTTAGAATTCTTGCTGGTTCAGAGGTCACTGAAGCCAAATCTGAATGAGGAAGCTGATACCACTTGTGTAGAAATACAGATGGGTAACGAATTAAAAGACACACCGGTAGGAAACGTCTTAGTAATGTGTTACGCCTTGGCAAAGGTTCTACAAGCCTCTGGGACTGTACTGGAGGCAGGAGTACCATTCGTCCAATAGCTATTCCCTCAATTGGTGTTTTGATAATAGCGACATCCAAACCAGGGTGTATTCCCTCCTCACTCGTGGTGTTAGGCTCTTTAGTTGGTTAGTAATGGTGAATGAATAAATGGATTTGGAATTCATCCAAAGCAATGAACTGAGACAATCAGAGAGCACAGTTAAAAGGTTAAAAGTCTTGTTTGAGTGGTTCTCTGGGAGTTCTGCTACCTTCTAGTCGCTGCCACTGAGTCCATAAGAACAGCAAATGTAAATCCTGTATCGGGGTATTTTTCCGTGTGTGTTTTCTCCTGTCTGCTCACTTCATGTCTTTCTCGCTACCTCCAGCTTTGCCCAAGGCTGCACTCTTCTGCGTCTTATCAATCAAACTGCTCCGGAACGATAAGCGTTAAATGTCGGTTTCTCAACTTTTCATGCCAATCAGTGGCTGTGATGACATGACGGGATGTGATTGTACAGAGAGAGGTGTGCCTTTGATTGGAATACTGCAATAACAAGAATTTAATCGGTTTAAATCGGCATGTTCCACTAATGCTGTGTTTGTTTTACTTACACTGGATTTGTACGAGAAACGTTCCATGCACGGGTTTTTCTGGACATGGATTATGCCAAGTGCTGGACTTGATTAGTCTGACAATGGGGGTGGAAAAGGTGCTATGCATAAATCTGCTGCAATATAGGAACCCTTTATTGTAAATTCCCTTCAGCTTTGTACATCTGCCACTATGAACATGCACAGAGACGGTAGAGCGACATGGGTCTTGTAATGTCACAGACATGAAGACCGGCTCATTACAGACTGCAGCAGGTATTAAAGTTAAGAGCTTTTATACAGAAGCACTTCCACAGCTGTGATGGTGGCATTTAGGCCTTTAGATCCAAAACAAAGTGTGTGTGTGAGTGTGTGTGATGTGCTAAGTGCGTACATCTGTGTATGAACGAAGAGGAGAGAGTTAAAACTCTTATCTCTGGGCTGCAGAAGACATTCCTCTATGAGGCCACAGTTCGCTGGTTTCCTGCCCACTTGCCCAATGCCCTATTTTTACCCCCTGCCTTTACCAGTACCCGAGGCAGCCTTTTCCTCCGAACACACACACACTTCCTGCCATTGACATACCTCCTCAACACCGGCTTGCAGATGGGAATACCCCATGCCTTGCTACTGTTACCTCTTTGTGCAAGAGGTAGGGATCACGCAAGTGCACTACATATAGCCTACGGCTCCAAAGAGCCAACCTAACTAGCCTAGGAGATGACTTCAGAACATTTCGGTATTTCTGAACGACAAGAGGAAAGTGTAAAGGGGGGGGAGCGATTATGGGTGTAGCATGGCACAAGACAAAAGCTAAGAGAGACAGGAGGGATGAGAGGATGATAGATAATACATGACAGCATCATGTGTGCTCTCTAACCTCAACATTAAGCAGAATCCGGATCGATTCAGGCAAAGGCATCATTAGGGTCAGTCATTCAGGGCTCAAGCATTGAATGTTTTATAGCTGGCCATGGATAGTTTTTTCATCTTAATGCTTGTTGGCCTGAAGCACTAACATTATATGACTCAATTAAACACACACCATGCGAAGACTGAAAAATCATTTAACACTTAAGGTATGAATGCATAGAAACCATAATGCTTACTGGATATAGCATGGCATCAAATATTAAACCCTACATCAGTCGACAACTCAAACTATTTGGATTGTTGCAAAAAAGGAAGTAAGAGTAATACTTACTCATACACAACAGTTTGTGTCATTCAGCCAGTTCTAAATTCTAAATATATCAAGAAGCTAACCTGAGACGAATAGAACAAGTTACAAGTTAGCAAGCTATGGCAATGATCCAACATTACTTTCGTTCCTGCTGTCTTCTGTCATGGTCACGTGATCACGGTCTTTGATAAGCAATGACGCTTTTAAAAATAGATGCAAAAATCGATGTTCAGAAGTAGTTTCATTACAAATTATTCTCATTAACCCCAAACATAAGACCGACTGCTTCTCGAGGATTTTCTTCACGTGTACTTGGTTTCGTCTGACTGCCGACACCATGATCTGCAAAGAGCTGACAAAGCCTGTACAGAGTCTCACAGTCGAAAGGACTCGAACAGGAAAGGGGTATAAAAAAAAACAAAACATTGGATGGACCATGGGACATCGTTAAGACCATCAACAACAACTGGAGAAAATGGGGCACCACAGTGATGTCACCAAGAACGGGACGCCCCTTCAAAATTTTAAAAAAGGACAAGGCAAAAACTTACCATGGAGGCTTCCAAGAGCCCAACGGCAACATGAAACGAACCGCAGGAATATCTGACACAGTACTGATTACTCTCTGCATGTGACAACATGGTGTGGCTAGACACCCTTTCTCACAAATAAACATCCAAGCTCAACTAAATCACCACAAACCATATGGCACTATGTGTTATGGTCTGATGAGACCAATTCCAAAAGGTACAATCATTCCACAATTCCAAAAGGTATGTTTGATGCCCAAAAAAAAAAAATATATATATATATATATATATATAAATAAATATATATATATATATATATATATATATATATATATATATATATATATATATATATATATATATATATATAAAATCAGATCACCAAAAGAACACCATACCCTCGGTGAAGCATGGTGGTGGCAGCATCAAACTTTACGAGTGCTTGTCTTCCGCCAGAACTACAGGTTTTTATCAAGGTGGAGGGAATCATGAATAGCTACAAATACAAGCCGATTTTAGTGCAAACCGTTCAGGTGTCTGCTAGTAAGCCGAAGAAGAACAGAAAAGAATTTCGCCTTTCAGAAAAACAACGACCCAAAGCCTACGTCCAAATCAACAAACGAGTGGCTGAACCAAAAGAAGCTCCATGTTTTTGAATGACCTAGCCAGAGCCCAAACCTGAATCCAACTAAAAATCCGTGGGGTGACCTGAAGCGGACTGTGCACAGGAGATGCCTTCAATTTGACGGGTCTAGAATGTGCAAGAAACAGTGGGAAAATATTCCCAAGTCAGGATGCACCAAACTGATAGACTCTTACCCCAAAAAGACTGAGTGGTGTAATAAAATCAAAAGGTGCTTCAACAATATACACATATATATATATATATTTTTTTTTTTTTCTTTTTCTCCCCTAAAAAGTTCTTAAATTTATTCGTATACTTTGCAATTTCACGTAAAAGCTGGGAATCTGGCATTCTTTTACTTCACAAAAACCTACCATTTTAACAGAGCTGTGTGGACTTTCTATTTTTATTTATTGCAAATCCACTGTACTGATAAAAAATCTTCATGGGGAGGATCTCGCTGGATGTCCTTGCACTGCTCCGGAAATAAACTCCAAATGTCTTCTAATCCTACAAACATCCGTCAATATGCATTTTCAAAATCTGGAAGGCAGATGTGTGATGCTCTAAAATCTTGACATCGCTCGTGCTCAGGTTGCCTGCAGCCTACTAATGAAACCCATTCAGAATAATCCTCCTACAGAAACCGCTGTCCACTGACAGCTCGCAACAACACTCATCAGTCGTCGTCTCTCAGTGTGTCTAACTAACGCGCGTTACTAAAACGCGTTAGTTAGACACACTGAGAGACGACGACCGATGGATAGAGAACTGAGCTGAGCGAATAAAAGAAATGACAACACACTCTCAGACCTCTATGGAGCTTCCTCATGCGCTAAACCAATTGCCTAAAATCACACTGGCTCATCAGGGCCCCTTTTGCGGCGGCATCGAAGGACAAAAAAAAAAAAAAAAGGAGAAGAAGTGGTAGTGGTGAAAGCTTCGGCATGATTGACCACAGCTGAAAATAGTGGTGAAATCTGGTCAACCCAAACAACTTTACGGGTCAGGTCGAGTTTATTCGGAGGCGTGCTTGAGTCAGTCGGCCTGCAAGATTCGTGAGTCACTTCTGCGATTTTACCCAGTAGAAATGCTTTGAACGTGTGAATGGGTTGCAAGTAGATACAGAAAGTATATGCATATAAGAAGAGAGAGAGAGAGAGAGAGAGAGAGAAAGCAACCATTTTCTCGATCTGTCTGAAAGGGGGTTTTTTTCTCCTCTAGTCTCTTCATGTTAATGGACTTGTGCTGCACTGAGCCATGTGAGCCTGCTTTCACGTGACTGGCTCTTCAACATGGCAGCTCTTAGCTATATAATCACACCATAACTCTCTCTCTCACACACACGCACACACAGAAGCAGTGAACCTCAGAAGATGCATTAGCGTGAATTGCATTATTGTATTTTGCACTGAAGTCAGAGCAATTTCAACAAGAGGGGAAAAAAAAGACATGAGTGACAGAAAGAGAGTGAATCTTAAATTACACGCTCAATTCCAGATGAGAGCTAAACCTCTCTATCTGACAAACATTCCCACGTACGCAGATGCAGACATCAAAAAAAACTCAACCCATGTCCAGAACAGGGACATGCACGGATTTCTCAATTCGGGACCTCTCTGCTCTTTTGATTTCATCTCAATTCCAGCCCTTTTGAGTCGCGAAAGGATGCTTGGATGCAGCGCGGCTTCGCTGTGGAATTGAATGGCGTGAAACTGATTGGCTGGTGTTTTCATGATGAACGCTGCAGAATGGCTTGCTTGACAGTCGGAGAATTCTGCCTTGTCATGCTTCTGTGATGAACTGATTTGCTAGGAGAAATAATTGGCTTGTGTTTGACACCAGCTCTTCCTCTACCAAAGACAACAACAACACACACACAAAAAAAAAAGCAGAGGGCTGAGTCAAGCTAAGCCTAATACGCTTAGAAAGAAATGCCAATATCAATCAGTAGTTATTAGTGCGGTGCGATGCTGTAGTGCTTTGATAGTGAGTTCAAAATGTGGCCAAAAAATAATAATAATAAAATATCAATATGACACAACAGGGTGTCCGCACGAAGCTCAAGTTAAATGCATAATGTAGGCTTTTATCAGGTTTTCATTGTTACTACAAGATTTGCATCGTGATATGTAAGGGAAAATATACAGGACTCCAACATCTCGCACAGCACTGAAACAGCATGGCTCTCCGAGTCAGAGAGGGACTTGGGTTTTACTCGTCAAAAAGTATCTGTCAAAGTACAGCTCTACTGCAGACACTTTCGGCTGATTTTCCCCATATGAGATGTCTCTGCGTATGCCAGCTCAATAGCAGGCAGCTAAAGTTAGCACACACCCCTGGCATGTGCAAGTGACCTCGTATTTTCCAGTGTGTGACATCATGTGTGTTTTCAGTTAGGCCTATATTTAAAAAAATAAAATAAAATAAACAGTATTAGAATGTGGTTGAGGTTTTGCCTCAAATTGAAAAATCATGTAAATTATTATTATTATTATTTAAAAATCTATGACACCTTTTAATAATAATGCATATAATAGAATTTAAGCCTGCACAAAAACATGCTTAAATTATAGCCCAGGTAATTTCCCACATGTGTATATATGATCCAGTGTCAGGATGTGATTTGACCATGGCTTTGCCATACAGCCACCTGGTGAGCAATAATAAGGGCTGAACAGTGCGGGCATTGTGTGCGGGCTGGGTGACCCATTTAGGGGCCAGTCAGAGTGTGTATGCACACTCACACACACACACACACACACACACACACACACACAGATGAGCATACACAAAAAGAGTCTGCTCTGAGTGAGACATCTGGAAAGCCCAGGGCAGTGGAATAGAACTAGATACAACTGCAACACAAACCCCTGATTTTTGATGAACTTAAGCAAAACAGTATGCAAATGATCTTGAAGTATCGCTACGAAATAATACAAAACCAAAACGAGGGGCAGGGCAGATTCCACAACTACCTGTTTTTAACGCAACCTAGATTGTTTGTTACCAGAACAACGCTTTTATGAGTCAGCAGCTCTGTCCAAACCACAACCATCTGCATTGAAGTAAACAATGGCTTGTGTATGCACCCTCTAGAGGCAGAGAAGAGCACTGCAGCCTGCTAGATAACGAGAAGGTATATATAGTAAAAACTATGGCAGTCGGGATTATAAAATAATCCCCAAAACTCTGCATTGGATATGGATGAGAGTGTTTGTCGGAAGTCAAATAAATGCCACGGCAACTGAGCAACACTGCTAGAGAAATCAATTTTAAATTGTATCTCTCTCTGTCTCTCTCTCTCTCTCTCTCTCACACACACACACACACACACACAGAAACACATATACATAATAACACATATGCATATCAACACACAATAATATGCACACAATAGCACACATATTTCTCCCTACTGAGGAATTACTGTAAAACATCTGACCATTCTGAATAATCATTCACAAATACAGATTGGATAGGTTTGGATCATTTCTGTACAAAAAGTAGTTTGTAGTGCATAGTATATTTCACCAAACTGCAACAGAACATGTGCTTTAAAAGATCCCTTTCAGATCAAAATGAGAAATCTGAACTTGTTGAGCATATACAGATGGGTAAAACAACAACAACAACAAAATAAAGTGCCTTAGTAAGGTGTTGAGGGACCACAAGCCACCAGAACAGCTTCATTGTGCCTTAGGGGTGGGCGATATGGACTTAAATCTCTATCACGATATTTTCTGGTATTTATTGCGATAACGATATCAGTGACGATATAAATATCGCAAACGATAACGCTCTCCAGTGTGTTTGATAGCTGCCATATATGATAAACGTTATAAACATTCGCGGAGTAGCAGCAGAGGTTGCAATGTACTGTAACGTTTTCAACAGCCGCGGATTACACAGCCGAATGGTTTACAGTACAGTATATCTTATCGTTTGCGATTATACCGGTAGAAATTCTCCCCAATCTAAGAATTAGTCTTCGTGCGATAATAACGATAAAGCCTGGTTGATGAGGTATGTGTGTGCGAGATGCGTTCACAGCTCACGTGCAGAGCGAACACGAGTACGGTGGAAGGCGGACGTGAAGCTGAGGAGGAGTTTATCGCTAAATGAGGAGCTTACGTCTACAATCTGGACCTGGTTTAGTTACAGAAAATCACTTTTACTTTTAGATCAATGTTTGTGTTTCTGAGGCTCAGAAGACCGCATGCAGCTGTCACTTGTCGCCAAAGACACTGGTGAACGATGCGATATTTATATCGTCACTGATATCGTTATCGCAATAAATACCAGAAAATATCCTGATGGAGTTTTAACTCCATATCGCCCATCCCTACTGTGCGGAGAAAGAGGTAGTAGCTGGATTATGATGTCTCCAAAGGGACACAAAAGCAATCAGGACCACTGGAGTTAGGAACTTGATTGGGTAAAAAAACGCAATTGAATCAGTATTTTGAAATATTGATTCGTTTGATCGTACACCGTAACTAATCGTGAACCGTTACACCGTAATAACCCTAGTAGAGAGAAAGTGACAAAGTGACTCTTAAAATCTGAGCTCCATCTTGCAGTTCATTGGAAAACACCATGAAAAGTCACTCGTGGATTTGTGGGGTGTATCAACCCCACAATAGAATCCCTTGGCCAAACAAAGTTAAAAAAAAAAAAAAAAGAAGAAGAAGAAGAAGAAGAAAGAAAGCAAACCACAAATATTCAGCACACATACAATGACTGCCTTAAGCAGGAAAGTTCTTGACAAAACAGAAGTCGCATTGTTCTGGAGCACTTTTCAACCAATTTTATTACAGTATGGCATTCTTCTTGTTTATGAGCTCAAGCAGGCTAATGCACGGCCAAACGAAAGGTCAAAGAGAACAACGGACAATGCGGTGGCAGGTGGAACGGATTGGACATTGTGTGAGGGCATGACAAATCACCTCACCGTCAGAGACCATATTAAATATCTGAGAAGAGGGCTGCGTTTCAGGCGATTTCTGACTGTTCAGCTGAATAAGCGCTGATGACCCTGGTTGTAGAACATGTGTTATTCATTTCGGTGAGGAACATTAGAGGTGTGTATGTGTGATACACTCTGGGGAGATAAGGTCGAAAAGTCTACTGTAAGTTTAATTGAGGGAGGTGATACTGATAGAGAGAGGCAGCAGCTCAGTGTAGGCCCCCTTCAGGACCCCACAGGTTACTAGTTCAAATCCCAGATGTGCAATTAGGATTAATGTTGAAGGCTGTAGGTACTTCTATTCCCCCTGATATTATGCGTCAAGGAAAGGCTGTTATATTAAGCTTGGGCTACCCCTGTAGCATTCCACCTTTAAAAAATAAAAAATAAAAAAGGGGAAAAAAAGGCACTTTTGTCTGCCATCATATTTGATTTCCCTTTGCAAACATAATCAGATTGTGCGCTCTGAAACGATTTAATCAGCTGCGCGATGTTTTATTTTCTGTGTAATTCATTTGCGTAATAAGACAAAATATGTCAACTCACCCAAATGATTCAGAAATTAGCATTCTTAATCGCAGAAGATTACTTTAATAAGTGGAAGAACGTGAGACAGCTGCCGCTATTTCCGGCACCACCGGGTCTGAGAAACTCGAATCGACCAGGAGCGAGAGAAGTGTGTGCTTCGGTGCCGAGGGTCTTGGAAACAGTTTGAACTTGCATCGTTTATCCCTAATTAACTCGGTGATTAAAAATAGTAGTACGGGGAGCAGTGAGACCTCAGAGACATGGTCATGATTCCCAGCAGTCTCAGGAGCCTAAATGATACAATGCATGAACATTGCATTGTATTCGCTCAAGAAGAGAAAGTCACAATCAGCACAAACACATGTACCATCCTGCCTAGGTTCCTTCCTTTCATTTGTATGTGTGTGTGTGTGTGTGTGTGTGTGTGTGTGTGTGTGTGTGTGTCATGTTTTTATATTTTGTTGGGGACAATAAGTCCCCCAACGATAGTAATATTAGTTTAGAACTTGGTTTTGACTTTTTTTTTAACAAAAGCTATATAAAATTTATTCTTTTTTTAAAATTAAAGGTGTATTGTTTGTGTGTGTGTGTGTGTGTGTGCGCGTGTGTGTGTGTGTGTGTAAGGGGTCACCCAAGCAACTGAACTACGTAACTATGTAAGTAAGGCCTTGATCATATTATATTTATGCAGTATAAGTGTATTGTATGTGTTGCTGTGCGTGTGTGTGTGTGTGTGTGTGTGTGTGTGTGTGTGTGTGTGTGTGTTTTACTGTTGCATGAGTGAATGATGAGCCTAAGGGGCTTGTTGAAGGTTTTTTTGTATCCTGGCTTTATACACCAGCTGTTACGCTTCTAATCCCAGGGCTCAAGCATTATTCTCTTCTCTCTCTTTCTCTGTCTCTCTCTCTCCATTCTCCATTCGTACAGTAACTCTGTCCCCTTGCCTCTCGCTCACTCTCTCTTGCATGATCGCTCATGGTCTTGCATTGGCCAAAAAATGACAATGGCAACACTTACGAAGATTTGGGTGAGTGTTTCTGTGTTTTTCTCGGTGCGTGTTTGCGGCACATGAAAGCATCACCCCACGCATGCCCACAGGGCCTTCAAACATATGCCACTTTAGCCTCCCTCTCTCTCTCTCTCTCTCTATATATATATATATATCTCTTTCTCACTTTCTCTCTCCTTAAATATTAGCTCGCTACTCTCTCGTTCGATCGCTTGAGGAAATGCATTCTCAAGGCGAAACACAAGGCTTTTGATGTCTGATTTCAAATGCTATTCCAGATGGCTGCTGGATTAAGACATACTGTAGTACAGGTTTCACATCAGAATACAGAGGACACGGCGTCAGAAAGGGGGTGGGGGGGACGGGGACAACTTTGTGTGGCACACTGATGTACGCAAGAACACCAGAAAAGAGTAAAGGCCTCACGAGCTGTTTGTCTGGTGATGTTGACTGCACACAATAGTCCCTGTATATGATCCACTGTACACTGTGCAAGTCAGCACCAGCCATCGTTCTATTCAGGGTCGGTCACGTGCAACCTCTGCCTGTGTGTTTTTGTGCGTTTACCATAATGGGTGTGGGATCCTCGGGTGTGCACGTCTGTCAATAATCATCATCGGGAGTCGCATGCGCAGGGGATGCATCAGGCTGGTCCTTGTCTCAGACATATAAAACGTGTGATGAATGGAAACTCTGGATTGAAGGCTGGCATCATTAGAGTGCCAGTCTCTGAGCCAAACATAGAATATCGCTAAAACAGCTTGAGCTTATCTGATAGGACAAGTACACAGGAATGCTATTACCAAGTTAGAGAGAAAGCCTTCAATACAATAAAGCGTTTCTTTACACTTTGGATCTGTTCTTTGTTTCACAGATGGTCCTTATCTGACATGTTTTCACCTCGCACGCCGGCTCTTACTTCCTCAAGAGCGCGCTTTCGTGGTCAATAAAAAAAAAAAAAACGAGCAGTTTGAAAATATTCCATGGAACCACAGGAACATTGTAATAAATAAATAAATAAATAAATATGCAAAGCAAAGAAATCACACATATTCTATCAGAACGCCTCTCGTGCCGTACGCGGTGCTAAATAGCGTCTGCGCGGCATTATCTAACCGACGCGACTTCAAATTTATTTACAAGCCATTGATAAACATAATAGTATCTATTTATAAAATCCCGGTTGTATTAAATGGCCTAACACTACATGGCTCAGGCCGAAGAGGGCCTCAAGAAACACCGTTTATTTAATAGGACTTTGCTGAGGAAGCGAATTCACATCTGAGCTTGCACTTCTCTGCTTATTAAAATTCCCGGCGTCTATTCGAACCTAGTCATAGTGTCCTTGCTGTTCGAGCACGGCTGCTATTTTCCTCTTCACCTGAGTCTGTCGCTTCAGTTACAGAGAACCTACTGCACGCCATCGTTAAAGCGTGTTTGTTTGTACAGTTCCAGCATTCGCTTAAGCTTATGGTCGGGGGGGGGGGTCCTTCTTTTTCTTCTAAAGCGGCAGTACACTGCTAAAGAAATGCAAATGGAACGTATGCTTAAGTGTTGAAACATTCAGGATGAAAGCAAAAAAAAAAAAAGGAGAATGAAAGAGATGTACTATAAATAAATAAATAAATAAAAAACTAGCCAGTTTTGAAGACTTGCATCACAGTTTCCAATAGAAGGCAGTACAGAAGCGAGTTTATGAAGCAACCACGCATCAATAATTGACAAAAAAAAAGAAAAAAAAAAGGAACAGACGTAATGGGTTACAGATTAGAAAAAGTACTTGCTTTGTACCTTTAAAATGTCAAAGCTTTGCCGGAGACTAACTCGATTCTAAATTCATTTAAAACCTAAACTAGAATTTAAATATTCAACTGCGCTATTCCCCCTGCAGCAAAAAAAAAAAAAACCCACATAAAATAAACACACCCCCTCTCGCTCTCTCTCTCTCTCTCTCTCCCTCTCTCTCTCTTCCCCAACACTTTCTCTCTCACAAAGTATATAAAATGGATGCATGCACATTGGCACGCTGCCAGTTTGGACATGGAACACTCCGAAACTGCACAGAGCATCCAGCCTGACATAAGCCCTGCCATAGGTGCTGTGGTTTCCTCCAACTCGCCTTAGAGGGGCTCTAAAATAAGAGTGTTTCATCAATGCTTCGATTGCGCTGCATTACATGCTTCCCTCTTTTCTCCTAATCGCAGCCAACAGCAGGGGAGTAAATTAAGGGCACTTAAACAGAACAGCTAGGGAAAGTAAAGAAAAAAAAAATACGGAAATAAAGATTAAGAATCAAAGCTTCTGGCTTTATTGATTAATGTCTTTAAAAAGTGTTAAGGGATGGCTGTTTGTTCAGCTCTCCTATGTGAAAAAGAAAAAGAAAAGAAAAAGAGGCAGCCGACGAGGAAGACCTGGTTGAGACCAGATGTCAGCAGCAGCCGTACCACTTTCGCTTGGCTCTAGTAATTTGAAGTTTACCCCGCGCTGCCGAGAGCTGTAACCGCACTTGGAAAAACAAACATTTTATCTCGTTTTCACGAGGGTCAGAGGTTGGAGAGAGTGCAGCCTGGGAGGAAAAACATGGCAGCGGAGGAGAGAGAGGCTTACACAAAAAACGCATCACTGTGGGTATGGGGATAATTACAGAACAGGGTGCAGAGTTACTCGATTGTAGCAGCGTGCCTGAATATACAGTAATGAAGGAGAAAAGAACAGAGCTTGATTGGAATCTAGGTGGGTACAAAAAAAAAAAAAAAAAAACGTGGGTGAGCCGAACTTTTTTTCATTACAGACTCAACTGGGATTTCATCATATGAGACAGACTGACTGACTATGTTTATGTTTACAGCATTACAGAGCTGTACTGTCACCTCCCATTTATCTATATATATATATATAGTACTGATAAGCAACAAGAATTTTCCGTACACGACACACAGTAAGTTGTGTGAAAACAGCCTGCCTATACAATGTCGGAAACTTATTTAATCGCTTGTCTAACATCGAAAGTAAGTATCATCGCTGGCTGTGATGTGAGAATCTAGTAATTACAGGAAAATATCTTCCTCTGCACCTTCTTTCACTGCTAACAAAAACACATCTACTGGGCAATTGAGTGCAACTGTATAAAACTGCGCTAAATTGCTTTCCCAGGATGCCGAGCGTATGATAAAGACAGCTGTCAGTTCCTGTGCCATAGTGCCTCTATGCTCTATGTGATTACCAACCCACACGTACCCTAACATCCTGCCATTCACACATGGGAAAGAGAGAGAGAGAGAGAGAGAGAGAGAGAGAGAGAGAGATGGGGGGGGAGTGGAGAGACAGAGGGAGAGAGAGAAAGAGACAGAGAGAGATGGGGGGTGGGAGTGGAGAGACAGAGGGAGAGAGGGAGAGAGAGAGACAGAGAGAGATGGGGGGTGGGAGTGGAGAGACAGAGGGTAAGAAAGCGAGAGAGAGAGAGAGAGAGAGAGAGAAAGGACAGATTCCAGTGTCTTTGTGTCAAAGATTAGGAGTGATTAGGAGTGAGCTGGAATGAGAGAGCTCTCTGTTTGCACTGTGATCGTACATTATCTCTGCTACAACAACACATCACATTCCTCACTAGCACACACACCGGTACACACACCGGTACACACACCGGCGCACACACACACACACAGATACAGACAGCGCTGCAGCCTTGATGAGATCAAAACTCAAAGAAAAAAATAAATAAATTAACTAAACCATTTATTCCAATCACACAAACTTTTACAAACGAATACTGCCAGTAAATGCCATTAAATTCCAGCCGTAAAATAACTGTGTCTCGATATTACACCATGATAGAGTAATAAATCCGAACTTGTACAGAACGTTTGTCGTTAATAGCCGCGCCGAAGTCGTTCGTGAGTTCCAGGAAATTCAAGGTGTAGTGATTGTGGCTGGGAGGGTCCCTGCGCGGCTCAAAGTTCACACTTCGGCAGGACAGTCATCTGTAAACAGTCCAATAATAGTGTAGAGGGGATTTTCATTTTAGAGTCTCATGAGTGATCAGCAGCAGTCAAAAAAAAAAACGTGACATGAGCAATACAGTGGCAAAGATGTACATTAAAAAAAAAGGTTCATAGATGACAAAGCAGGCTATATTGGTTTAGTGGAGCTTGCTTTACTATTGTAGAGTAAGCTACAATAAGTATGTATGCATGACTGTATGTGTGTGTGTGTGTGTGTGTGTGTGTGTGTAGGTCTCGGGGGTAGCTCCTCCTGGAGGCCCCAGGCAGTCCTAAACTAGGCTTAAAGCCAGTCAGCTCTGCCACTGTTTGCTCAGGACATGCCATAGGAAGCTAAGACAACTGCCTGTGTTTGCCCAACCCTACTCTCTCTCTCTCTCTCTCTCTCTCTCTCTCTCTTCTCAATAAAGCCCAGCAGTGCATTCCTCTCCTCCGTCCATACCATTTGCCCGTTCTGTTTATTTATCCCATATTCTCCTGCTTAGCCTATGGAATCTCCATAGCTGTCCTTCCACTTCTCAGACATGCCACGAAGAGATGAGAACCCTGAGTTACATCCCTGCCTTGTCTTAAGCGTATTAGGAGAAGACCCCTGTTTTGTACCATGAGCCTCTTATATGGTGCACCTCAAATCCCAGTGGGTAAAGGTAGACGGTCACAGTTCAACTTAACTTGCAAACTTTGTGGTTGTTCCCTGTTAGCCGTTAGCTTGGTGCGAGGCTCCACCTCGGGTCAAGCGCACGTCAAACCGTTTCCACATGTCCCTCGCTTTTCTCCCGGTTGAATGTTTTGATAATCGACAGATAGATTATCAGCGATGTTCAGCCCATGTCAAACTTTTCCACATTACAGGTAGTCAAACCTCCATGAAATTGTCTCTCTCTCTCTCTCTCTCTTTTTTTTTGCTACACTTGACTCACTTTCCTCTCTTCAACGTGTCATTTCCTGATAAAAAAGAGGACGATGAGAGTCCATTTCACACCGTTCAGCTACATTCTATTATGCTACGTGATGACAGCGAGCTACCAAAATAACTCCTCTGTATAAAAACTACATCAAAGCCAGCTATTACTTCATGCTAATATTACATGCAGCTAGAGCGTGCTAAAACTGTTGGGACTCAAAAGCCTCACGATAAACCACTTCAAGGTCAATAAAGCACAATCTTCTTCTGACACAAATCAACCTGAAACCCCTGAGCTGAACATCCAAAACCCGAAGCTGTTGTTAGCCAAATGAAAGCGTGCACTCCAGTCAGAAAGCTAATGCACACAAACAAATGCAGCGTTCACTCTTTATTATTACATAATGATCCTCATTTTTTTAAAGGGCCATTTTAATGACAGGGTGAATTATTTGCATCTTTGAAAGCACGATGTGTGTTACAGCTTTTTACCAGGCACGAATCCTAGTTTTCCAAAAAAGCTAAGCTACAGCTTAAAATAGGAGTATGGTAAACAAGCGCTAGCATTCTTGTGCTACGTTTAATCTTCTGTTTGGAATTCGTTACTTCATTACACACATTCCCTGAACAATGTAGTCCTTCTCCGTGCTGAGAAGTTACATTGTGCTAAAGGGTTTACGTTGTTCTTCAGTCTAACAGAGGGTTTACACCGTTTCAGATTTCAGGACAGAATAGAGTAAGCTCTTGGAAGGAAACAATAAATAAAAAATAACAAAAATCATAAAAAAAAATACATAAATAAAATAGAAAAAGCAGAACGAACAAAATAAATAAATAAATAAAACATGCTCTGAGCAAAAGATATCTAAGCAAACACAGTTCAAAAGCTTGAACTACAAGTTTGCAGGTCTCGCTGAAAAAGCCACAGATGAGAAAGGTCTGCAAGCGGGTGGGCTAAAAATAAGGCAAGCAGTTTCATTGTATTTATGTAACGCTTCCTTTAAAAAGTCCCTCCTCAGAACAGCACAACGCTAAGAACACCAATCATTTGCTGGGAAGAAAACACCATCAGTGTATGTAGTGGTAAAGTTTAGTCGTCGTCCCCCCAAACCCCCCCAACAACACACACACTTTTTTTAAGACTGCTACCGATGCCATTATTTTTATTGTGAAATGGTGGCAATTATGTAAAAATATTCACTCACAAGAAGTTAACACTCACGTAGCATTTCTTGCCGAGTTTTATTTGGACCGTTATTAAATTTATTTCCCCTGGAGGCCTTGTGAAAGAGACCTGAAACGAATGGAGGCTTACAAGGGGTAAAATAGCAACAGCCGTAAATCAAAGGAAGGCCATTAGAAACCTCAGTTATCTGCTACTAAGTCAACATCCCTAGTGCCCATTCTGGAATTACAGCAGCTCCACATGCCTCCAACACACGCACACACACACATGCACACACAATTGCACGCACACTTGTGCAGGGGTTAAAACACTTCCTGACCAAAAAGTGCAATACTGAAAGCCACATACACGTGGGTGACAAAGAAACTGTGCTAACTGTGACATGCCATCCTGTTTGGTTGAGGCTCTGCTGCCACAAAGATATTTCCCATTTCAAACTTAGCCAAGAAGCCATATGTACCAGACGGTCTAAAACAACGAAACAATGGCTTTTGCCTATAAAGGAAACCAACAACACGTAAATGCTTTTCATGTCGATGGCACCATTATGAAATATGCTGCACCATAACAGCGCCACTCGTCTGCTCATTCATCATGACTTGATTTATTGCACGCTTTTACAGTAACACTACAGAAAGGGATATCGGAAAATATATATATATATATATATAATATATATGTATATATATATATATATATATATATATATATATATATATATATATATATATATATATATATTCTGCCGGTACTATTAAACTGGAACACGTGTATTCAGTAGCTTTACATAGGATTGTCCCGAGGGGCAAAACAATTAAAGCCTCTTTCGCTTTTTATTCCTTTATAGAGAGACGAGACATCAGTCAGCACTTTATGGGTTCTGAGTTCTCTACCATGCAGGGTGGACTAGAACAATAAACCTCTGTCTTTAAAGTGACAGTCGGAGTGTGGCAACATCTGGCAGCAATGCTCATTTTGGGTTTCCACGCTGCTGATTGACATTATAGTCATCTGAAATGTAGCGTGCCCCAGAAAATATCCCTCACGCACAACCCTTTATACCACGCCATTCCTTCCCCTTAGGTTTCCCTCCAACTTGATTGACATTGCAGCCCCTTTAAAAAAATTATGAGAATAAATAATAATAAATACCAAAAACATTCCCTTACACACCAAGGCCCCCCCCCATTCATATAATGAGGAGCAGGGGAAATATGATGCGAAGGAGGGGGTGGTGTAGTAACTACTGCTGAACCCACCACCACTTCCTGGAGTGGGTGGGGGTGTGTTAGAGCACCACGGCACACCACTGTAGCTGTAAGGCGGATGGGTAGGAAACGCAGGCCCACATCAAGGACTGGCTGATCCTGATCAAAGTGCCTGATCGAATACACTGACGGGGACCTAACATAACAGGTCTTCTTTCAGTTGTCTTCACTTGTTTACTGTGCGGTCATATTCAAACTCATTACTAGGCTTTCGATTGAAAAATCAAAACGCCATAAACTATTTCATCGTCCAGAGCCTATAGGCTAAAAGAGGGCAGGAAAATGTGGATTTCCACCGTTTCAGGGATACGGAAAGTACGTTACGGCGTCGGCTCGGTTGGATCATTCTGCGTTAAACTGTAACAATTCTCAACACAATCGTTTTACACATCAACGTCTGACTGTTTTATTGAGAAGACACGTGGCTTTATTTTAACTGATGTTAAATTGCAGAGTTCCTATGCAAAAAAAGACCTACAAGGTAAACGTCACTGGATAGCATGGCAGAGTGAAAATCTTTAAAGGTGATTAAATCTCTATATCGTAGGAACCTACTCATTACTAATCTCGTTTCTTACATTTCCTTTTCTTACAACGTGCCTACGAGTGAACCCAAAAAGGTCGAGCGTTCCGCTTCAATCTAAATGGAGTTTTACCTTGCAAATAAAATGACTATTCACAGACAGCATCATTAACTTTCGCAGTAAGGCCTTTACAATGTAAGCACTCAGATTCACAGTCGAGCCATAAAATCATTCCCAGTAATCAAGACGGAATCTATTCTCGTTACCGACAGGTATTTTTGCTCGCACAGCACCTGGAGCTACTGTCTTACATTATATGGGCTGTGAGATCTTCTCTCGGCAGGCCTTGGCATCTCTTCAGATGAAAAGGCTTATTCTTTTTTACCTCTGCTATTTCACAACAAATTTCAACACAGGTCCATAGCGCTCGTTTCCCCATGGATGGGAATCGTTATTATTTACAGTGTGCATTAGTGAATCAGTCTGCTATTCAGCGTCCAGCCAGCAGCCATTCAAAACCGAGGCCCCTGCTCACAAGGGCTCCGGTTCTGTCTTTCTGCCAAGACCAATTAGCGCAACGCTGGGCTAGCGCTCCCACTGCTTCTGACAAGCCTTTACAAAACAGCAGCTACATGAACTAGATTACAAAACATACAGTATATGTGTGATTTCATCTCTTCAAATACATATATATTGTAAATGCTCTCGTGTAGCACCTGGGATAAATGGTCTAGCAGCGCCGGCGTGTTTTTCAAAGATGACAAGACATCAGGATAAGGTTTCGTTTCTGGCATGCGCGTCAGATTACTTGCTGTTAACAAATCTCTTAAGGTGAATCATTTTGGACTTTTGTGAAACCAAGCACAACAGCAGCACCAATGTTCTTTAGAAGTAGACAGAATTGTATAAAGAAACGAGGCTGGGGCCGATTTCTTTCTAGCCCAGACTGCAGATTAATGCAGCGAGGTTAATCAGTCTTATCAGTGATAGCCATGTCAGGTGATTACATAGAGTGAAACGCCACATAGCCTGCTTTGCTTACGCATCCATAACCTGTCATCAGCCGTGATTGAGGAGGTGCTTGTGAAGTATACTTATGGGGGTAATGAATGTGAACAAAGTGGTTATTATCATCCTTTATTCACAAACGCCTTTTAAAAATAGACTAAGCCCATACGGTCTAGTCAAAATACAAATTACACCAAAGGACAGATGACAAAACAGTAAGTTTTCTTTTTATTTGACTGTTACAACTTTTCTGTATACCATGTTTGGTATTGGAGGAAACAGCATGAAGCCAGTAGAGGATTCCAGACTTGCAAGAGTTAAAACAAAATTAGAAATCACGAATGCAGCTGCTTATCTTTCTCCGAGTGTGTGTGTGTGTGTGTATGTGTGTGTGTGGCTTGCCTCACGTAATTCTCATTATGCCACTGATGAGACCTTGTGATATAATGCATTACTCAACCCTAATGTCATTACTGAGCTAGTGATAGATAGTTTAGCCCTCCCCATTTTTTAGGGATTTTTAACTATTATTCAAATTTTTCAAAGTACTATAAGATTTGAATATTTGAAGTGCACCTACACACATACAGTATATATCACGAAACATTAAAGCGCTCCTATTATGCTTTTGAAACGTGCCTAGTTTCGTTTCAAAGGTCTCGTCCAATAGATTTACATGCACCCGAGGCCAAAAAACACTTTAATGTGCTCATAACTTAAACTGCAGCATTAACTTTTTCCCGTGCAATGATCCGTTCTAAAGGATTCATTCTAAACTCCTCCTTTCAGAGAGCATACTCTGCTCTGATTGGTCAGATGTACCGCTGTTTAAAAAAGGAAACGCCCACTACGATAACGAGTTTCAGCTCCGTCTGTTCTCGAGCAGCCGATGAAGATCAGAGGCGGGGATTTTTATTACAAACCTACGTAGGTTAGATCAGGAAGTAAGTCTGGAATCACTAACGACTCATTTCAGCTGTTCAGAATCGCTTCCTTCTTTCAGGAGTCAATAACGCCGTTTGTCGTGCGCTTTGATTCGGTTTGAAAAACCATAACAGCTGCACTTTAAGCCTTTATCCACTGAAAATTTCATTTCACTTCCTTATTTGGAGGCGAGTTAATTCAGAGCATGTCTAACTAGATAAATTAACAGTATTCATACTGTACTGGCACACAGTTAGTTATGAGCTACATAATTGCTTCACAATTGTTAAACTGCTGTTTCCACTGGAGAGAGAGAGAGAGAGAGAGAGAGAGAGAGAGAGAGAGAGAGAGAGAGAGAGAGAGAGAGAGAAAGAGAGAACAGGAGAACAGTCCTGGCTTGGATTTTTACACCTTGCAGTTGTAATTAAAGTTTAATCAAACTTAAAGTTTGACCCCATTTGCAACTCTTCTTTCAAAGTTCACCCACTGACACGTGCTGCTGTTTGTCTCAGTGCGTACAGGCATGGTGGAAAAAATTCTCTTGTTTTTGCCGCATTGAATCATTTACAAATGTTAGCACTGAGACAGACTCAACATGTGTTCTTGTCTCCAACTAAGATACGATTTTACAAGACTGCATCTGGGAAACTGTGCTGCTGGAAAACGTTCAAACACAATTCTTTAGGATTACTATTAAATAATACTGATTGACTACTTGAAATTTTCATTTACTAGCTTTACTTTCTGGATTTTCTTGTTGTTATTCTGTCTCTCACTGTTCAAATAAACCGACCATTAAAATTATAGACTGATCATTTCTTTGTCAGTGGGCAAACGTACAAAATCAGTAGGGGATCAAATACTTTTTTCCCTCACTGTAATTTGAGCGCCTTTCTGATATTACAATACTATTTATTGGAAATATTTTGGTCTTAATTGCCTTTTTTCTTTCAGCCATAACATTAAAACCAAGTGGGCGGCCAAGTCAACCCCTTTTACTGCTGTGTGGCAGGGCGGATAGTCCCGCTGAAAGAGGTCAGTACCATTAGGGAATATCGTTGCCATGAAGGTGTGTACTTGATCTGCATCAGTGTTTAGGTTGTTGGTACGTGTCAAATGAACATCCACATGAATGCCAGGACCCAAGGATTCAAAGCGACACACATGCATCCGGCCATCCACTTGATATAAAAGAAAATGTGCTTCATCAGACCAGGCCTCCTTCTTCCATTGCAGCTACGCAGCCCCATACGCAGCAAGCTGAGATGCACTGTGTGTTCTGACACTTTTTCAACAGATTGTACTACTGCAGCTCTTCTATGAGATCGGACCAGACGGGCTAGCCTTCGCTCACCACACGCACCAGTGAGTCTTGATTGCCCATGCCCTGTCGCTAGTTCACCATTTGTCGTTCCTTGGACCACTTTTCATAGGTACTATCCACTGCATACCGGGAACACCCCACAAGACCTGCCGTTTTGGAGACGCTCTGACCCAGTCGTCTAGCCATCACAATTTGGCCCTTGTCAAAGTCGCTCAGATCCTCACGCTTGCCCATTTTTCCTGCTTCTGAAACATCAACTACAAGAACTGACTGTTCACTTGCAGCCTAATATACTGTTCCCACCCCTTAGTAGGTGCCACTGTAATGAGATAATCAATGCTATTCACTTCACCTGTCAGTGGTTGTAATTTTATGGCTGATCAATGTATACAGTACTTTTAAGACAGTATTTTTTTTTTTTTACTGTTTTTACTGTTAAGACAATTATTTTTTAAGCATTTCCTTTAACACACATGGTCATTGCTTGCTTTGAACTCACAACAGGAAAAATGATTTTCCTTACAATAAAAACACTAAAAGTATTATTTAATTTGCTACAATACTTGGATACGCTTGTGAAATTTAATTGCATATTTTTTGTACATATTTTCAACTTTATTTAAATAGTAAAAAAAAAAAAGAAAAAGAAAAGGGCGCACGGTGGCTTAGTGGTTAGCACGTTCGCCTCACACACCTCCAGGGTCCGGGGTTCGATTCCCGCCGGGGCCATGTGTGTGCGGAGTTTGCATGTTCTCCCCGTGTTGTGGGGGTTTTCTCCGGGTACTCCGGTTTCCTCCCCCAGTCCAAAGACATGCATGGTAGGTTGATTGGCAGCTTGGTAAATTGTCCGTAGTGTATGAATGGGTGTGTGAGTATGTATGTGATTGTGCCCTGCGATGGACTGGCACCCTGTCCAGGGTGTACCCCGCCTTGTGCCCGATGCTTCCAGGGATAGGCTCCAGGTTCCCGGCGACCCTGAAGCAGGAATAAGTGGTTGAAGATGGATGGATGGAATGGATGGATGGATGAAAAAAAAGCAACATTTATTCAGCTTTTCAAGTTCCAGGTGTGGTTAAGTGCACTATATCGAATGAAAAAGAAAATAAAACATGTTCCTCATCTTAAATTGATCATATATATCCACACGTCAAGGCGTACAGTATGTCTACTCTATAATGCTTAAGTGGCTGACAAGGTGAACAATAACGGCATGGATTTCAGGCAGCAGGTCAGCAATGAGGTTACAAGCAACTGTTTCCACGCTGGCATAATGTCTGAACGTGGAATTCTTGAACTAGAACATTTCGAAAGGTTTGTTTTAATGACTTCCAACATATTTTATGCTGACAGGGGTGGAAATGTTAAGCTTGGGCAGATCGATTAAGCAACTTTAGACGTCTGTCAAAAGGAAACTCAGCTACACGTCTACCTCGGCAGTTGATTTCGGAGGAAAGAAGCCACATAACGGAGTGAAAATTCATGGTGCTATGATGTCACTAGAGAAGGCAGCAATTTCTTTAATGCGCATACACGGCAGGGTAGATGACCATTTAAAAGGACATGCACAAACTCTTCAGAAGATGTGATTTATAGAAAAAAATGATCAGAACACAAGATGAGTAATATCTGATTTAAATAATGATTTGAGAATAAACTTGAAAAATGAATTCCACTACTAACGGTATCTTAGCAAATGAGCCAAATACAACTGTATTAAATAATCTACAGGCCCAGGTGATGGTTTTTATTTTATTTTATTTTTTTTTATATGAAATTAAAATGAAAAATCAATGTTGCATAAACATAAACTGTACGTTTTGACATGTTTTGCCATTTTGGGCAACCAACAAGTTGACTGCATGCAAGTGCTCGAATATTCATAATGTTATTAATCACACTTTGTTAGGTTAGGCCCTTCATTTTAGAAAGAAAAAAAAAAGTCAGCCAAAAATTGATATATTAGTCATCAAATCGAGAGGGATCAATGATGTGGACCCTTTTAGTTTCCGGGAACCATAAGGTCGGCTCATGCCCCCGCATCTCTCAGCCGAGCGGAGTAACACACACGTACGCTCACACACTAGTGCACGGCTCTGACTCATGTAGAATGAAGGGTTCGCACCATGGGAAAAGTGTCACCAGGCGTAGGGTACGCATCGTAACATTTCACTTTTCCCCTTAACTGCACACTATGTGGTTTACTACTTCTTTCGAAGCAAAACACCTTTATGATTTCTCTATTTTTTTTTTTTTATATAAGTATGAAAGGTGTAATTTGCTCAGTGCAAAATAAGTGACAACATGTAATTTGGCTTAGAGACAGAGATTTTTACAAGTATTTTTGACGTTTTATCTAACGTTCTTGAGGCCAACCAAATCATTTTCACATGCTAAGAGGACTTTGATGACTGTCATTTCAAACTCATAAATATTCCTAACAGAGCTGATCCTTTTGTTGCCCGTCTCTACCGGGGTTTTTTTTTTTTTTTTTACCCAGAACTGCATTCCTTGCTTTATAAAAATGAGTGGTTTAGCTCTTTGGTTTAGCATAGCAAGCTTCTCTCCAGTCAGAATGAATGAGTAACCCAAAGCAGCCTAAAATACAGTCAGTTAGTTTGTCTCTCAGTCAATTAGATGGCTTCTTTCTGCCTAATTACCCCTGCCATGTGTAAAACGAAGTGCTGTGGGCCAACACTTCATTTTCTACATGCTTGCACTGTATCTGCGTCAGATAAAAGCATACGGCAAAAGAATAAATGTAAATGCCATATCTTATATTTCCACAGTGGTTGAATCATAGGGGGGAAAAGCATATTGACTGTAAACATGGTTGTAGGGAATCGGTTTAGGAAAAGAGGAACAAGCACTTGCATTGTACATGAACAACAGTTTACTTGCTGATAGCGAGTGCAACCAGCTGGATGTAGAGCAGGATGAGAGAAAAAAAAAAAAAAAAAAAAGAAGCTTGTGCCAAGCTAGAACTTAACCGCATTCTGTAGAGTAAGGAAAGAAGAAGGTATCAAAATATAGAAAACTGTTGTGTGTGTGTGTGTGTGTGTTAAATCAGTACGATTGTACACCTGGGGCTTATTCCCATCGAATCATATGCTCCATAGATCTTGCCTGAGGGTGTATTATCCATGTGAGCACACTACACACACACACACACACACACACACATAAACACACAGTAGCATGCATTATTTTTATGATTAGTAGGCAACACAAGGTGCTTGGTACCCTTTTGTTTCCGTGAGAATTTTTCTGCCACTTAAAAAAAAAGAAGTAGAAAGAATCATGCAGACCAAACAGTAGGCCATTCAGAAGAGAACCAGAAGTCAGTAGGTAGTCTGGCAAGAGAGGTGTGCTTGACCAGCCTGATGGTGGCACTGTCATGCAGAATTTGACATTTTAGCCCAAATCTCGAGACATGTTGCGTTGTTGAAATATTTTATTTTTAACTTGGCTTAATGGGACCAAACTTCCAAGTGGGACCGTTAAGCTCCGCCTACCCCGATGCTTAGCTAATCTGCATAAAATGCGAAACCTACTTTGGCAAGCTAGGAAAGCTAGTCCTAGGATTTTTGCTGTATCTTTACAATGTTGGTGTCAAAACACTCATCACTGTCTGAAACTCAGTGAACAAAAACATCTCTGCAGAGGGTGCTTGGACCCCACAGATTGCTCCTTTATACATTGCTATGTTTATTATGATTATTGTTATTATTGTTGTTGCTTTTGCTGTCACGTGTGATGTAGTACGGGTGCTTTGATGTTCTTTATTGATTTTGTTGTCATTAAATTGAGTATTATGTCTTATATGTATAAGCCATATATTCACACTCCTAGATTCGGTGCCTTGCTACCCGTTTCCAGTAATTGCACTGCTTTGGAGTTATTTTTAGGTGGCTTAAATGGACAAGTAAAAGCTAGAGAGAAAGAGAGAGGGAGAGAAGCAGATATAGGCAGAGAGAGAGATAGAGAGAGAGAGAGAGAGAGAGAGAGAGAGGTTTGAATAATGTGCCGAGTTCACTAATGGGGCTTCAAAGTATCCTTTAAATGAATCAAGGTCTTTTACAGTCATCAGGCAGGTAACAGAGAACCTGTCGTTCCCACCCACTCACTGATTCGTGATTCAGACTGAAAATGGGGGGAAATGAAAAATATATCTGTACTGTCATTTAAAGTTTGCTGTAACTTAATATTGATGGGAGAAACTGGGCCATATGCTTTAAGTTCAGTTTTGACAGTTGGGACACTGGTATGTAATTAAACAGTGGATTCATAGTTTGCGGCTGTTTAATAACTTCTTCTGGTTATATCCAGCATAACATGAAACAAAAGCACATATTCTTTACATATGGTTCTGTTTTCCTACACGTCATAATAGAGTGTATTATATCTCAAAATAGGCTTCAGGTTCTACTGTTTACTGTAAATGGTTGGAAAAAAAAATAAAAAATACAACAACACTTTTTGTACTGCCACTCTGTATTCTGAATATCCTTGCTAATGGCCAAAAGTGGTTCAGCATGCTCTAAGCAGCATGTATTGATATTGTTGAACTTGGCAAGGCTGATTACATTCATGCTATGTTGGCCTGATTTGTCTCATTTAATCTGAATGTTTGTATTGTAGTGCATTTCAGTCCTATACAATCAGGTTAGCAGTAGGGTGAAGTGCTTTGGGGGGTGGGGGTTTGGTCTGGTGTAGGCTGTTATTGGGAGAGGAGGGGGGTTGGGGGGCCGCTTCTCATAAACTTTCCAACTTCATTCTTTTTTTTTTTTTTTTGAGAAGTGAACAAGCCTGAGGCTATACGCACAAATCATAATGCATTCAGCAAATATTCTCTGGACAAAACATGCATTTATGAAGAGATGGCCTTTACTGGAGGAATGCATAGAGAGTATGCTTAACAAACAATACACCCACACACACGAGAGCGAGCGAGCGAGCAAGTGAGAGAGAGAGAGAGAGAGAAGAGCGAGTAGATATAAAATGAATTAGTGCATTTGTGGGAGATAATAGCTTTCTATATTACCACTGTACAAAATGGTTGCCACACTGTTATAGCTGCTAGCTAATCGCAGTTCCAGCAAGACTGAGTTCAACATGAACGCATAGATAAACTGCAACTGAATAGATCAGAAAAAGAGAAGAGTGCCTTGCAGTTAAACTCTGCCGGTTTAGGCCCCTCTACACAGGAAAACATGTCTTGAATGTGAAATATGTGTCAGCGCTAAAATTCCAGCGCAAGTGTTAGAATCTGATGCCGATTTTCTTCCAACATCTTACAGCTGAAGCTATATAATGTATCCAAACATGCATACAAGCTATATATAATCAAGCATATCACAGGATGTATGCCGTAAGTGATCAAATGATCACTTGACTGCTTGTTGTCTATTCATCACTTCCTTAGTCACTGCACATTGATGTTTTGTAATGCTAACTGTGCTGGGTCTTCTACGTAACGGATGTTGACGTGAGCTTCACAACCCTAGATATATACGACGCTATAAAGAAACATTCTGATAAGAGGCAGTTAGAAAGTTTCAGAAATAGAAGTAGGGTTTAGCTGCTTGTGTAAATGCAAAGTGGTTTCCTTATCATTATTATTATTGTTGATGTTGATGTTTTTCTAGGTGAATGCAAACATGTTTAGTGGATTCTTGTCGTGGCTTCCAAGCCTGAAGCGTGTAAACCTATAGCTGTTCTTTTGTATGATGACAGCAGTCGTGCCACTCCCATCCAAATGCAACAAGTGACACATTATTTATTTCTCGACATCCAACACTTTCAGGTGAGCTAGAACAGCACGAGAGGATCCGTGTCCTTACGGTGATTCTCGGGGTTTAAACGAGAAACCTGCTTGCTTCTTCTTGCACTGGGTTTCCTCCATACCTGATATTTCCACTGCGAGAGCCAGTGTTCATCTTTAGATGTTCAAACACGGCAGCTAGTGCATTAACATGTTCGCAGCAGGAAATGAGAGCCACCCATTATGGTTGGCCTAGTTTTGCAGAACCATTTCCAGTTCAAGGGATGCCACAGAACCCCAGCACATATCTCGATGCTCTTATTACGCACATGTAGGCTCCTATAGGATGCACAAACCTCCCAGCCACGTTCGAACATTTGCTTTATTAAAGCAGGCTTGCATAAAGGGGCCATTGTGGCCGAGAGAGCAGTTCCCCTTCAAATTTGCTGCATAATGTCCACTTGAAAACGATCATTTTTCAGCATGTGCACTCGGCATACTGTACCCTCTTTGGCTCGCCGGCTGATCTGTTCCATATGTTCCAACCCACAAGCTAAACTCTGTGACACACTTCTATAAACACACATCGCCAAATTATGAGTTACTTACAGGGGAGACGGCGAGTTTTAAGTGCACTACCACAGGGTGAAGAGCAAAGCGAAACGAGTCACGCGTCACGGCCTTCCATCCATTTTGTGTCCTACATTACTTTGCTTATTGTTTCTCTCACGATGCTTCTGACTTTTATTTATCGTCGCCCCTCATCTGCTGCGCTCACACTGTATTCGCCGCTTAGCTCAGGGAAGTTTCAATCACACTGCTTTGTGGCTGTGACTTTTAAGCAAATGTCCGGTCTACGAATCAGACGCAGACTTGGATGCGACTACAGCAATTGTCTTGCGAATAACCGTTACGCCGCACCAGGACGAGCCAACGTCATCGGTCTGGTGGCATATCGATCGCAGGATATGCCTTTCTGCTTAATACCCTCATGACGTTCTAAGGCGATTTCACCACTGTGGCAATGATTCAAAAATGCGGTTGGTCTTAAAACAGTAGTAACTGCAAAACCTTACAAACACGGCTATCACGACAGTCATGCAACGGTATAATCATTTAGATTTGAGAAGACGTATTAGAAGGCTGGTAAAGCATTCACGCCTCCATTACTACCTGCATGCAAAGAATGCATTTTTTATTATTATTATTATTATATCTACTTGGAAATATTTTACAGAATTAGAACTTATGCCAGCACCAAAAAAAAAAGATACACAGAATTTGACTGCAATCCTATCATGCAAAGACAGACAGCGAATCCAAGTGGAAGCGGAGTAAACCTGTAAACTCCAACATCACCTATAAGCGCAACAGTATATACTAGATGAGCCCAAAGTACACTTGAATCACACCTCAACATCGTTCAAGTTAATGTGTTTGGGTCGGAGATCAATTCACTCGAAGTTAGGTAGCAGGTGCTCTCGCCACCCCCCCACCAAAAAACACACCAGTTTGCATTCAAACTAACAACAAAAACCCAAAAAAAAAATATGCGCATCCGTGAAGTGTTTAAAAAAATAAATAAAAAATCATCCGTGGAAGCATGTAACTAAGCCACAGCTGTGTGTCTGCTCGGCTTTAAAGGCCCTGCGGCGATACACACTTCGAACACACATCTATTCTCATCTGATCCTGCTATAACGTGTATTAGCCTACGCCCTGGAACTACTACACGTGGCCCTCAGGCACTTGGCAAACGACGAAATGTCTATAGCTTCGACGTTGTTGCTGTTGTTATTATTATTATTATTATTATTATTATTATTATTATTTCCTACAGGCTACAATGCCATATAAAGGTAGCAGGTTACTAAAATGCAGCGAGCGCGCGCGCCTGTTTGCTCATACAGGCTAAATATGATGATGGGATCCGGTGGGAAAAGCATGTTTTGTTTTTTGTTTTAAAACCGAACAGTTTTTTTTTTTGTTTGTTTGTTTGTTTGTTTTCATCGCGTCTCGTTTCTTCCACATTACCCTCCGCGGACCAATAACCGAATGCGATTCGCTGTGAGCCCGTTAGAAAAGCATTCGACTCCGCGCGGTAATTAATTGCCGGACTTCGCGAGCACGTGGAGCCTCGACTACGTCACCGCAGGGCCGTTTGCAGGGTTCGAGTGGCATCAACACCAAAACTCCGCATACTGTATCAAAATCCTCAGACATAAACAGCGCCAAACAGGACACGTTTAAGACTCTTTTTTTTTATGTAAACCAAGACCGTCATCTTTGCCCAAACACTGTCGCCTACATACCTTGTCCTGTATGGAAAAGCACGCGGAATAAAGTGGCGTACTAGTTGTTGTTTATTTTTTTGTTTCTTTAGGGGGGGGGGAAGGGTTCTTTTTCAGACTTGGCAATATTAAGCACGCCGAAACCTGCTGTAAATTTCGATTCCAACAACACTGTCCCTGTAAGCAAACTGAAGTTTCACGTTTCGAGACGGCCGGACGCGTGGAGCTCCTGCGGCTCGTACCTCTCGCCTATATTCTTCTCATTTCCCCCCAGAGGCGCGACGTCAAGTTCAGCCACGCGCCCTTGTTTTTGTTGTGCCACCAATTAGCCAATAGTCAGAGAGCAACTAGCGCTCGCCTTTCTCCTGCACAATCTCTCCAAACAAACTCAAAGTTCGGACATCTGGACGCGCTCACCATAACCCCCCCATCCCCATCTTCCCCATCCCCGTTTTGCCTTTGTTTGTTTTTATATTATTATTATTATTATTATTATTATTATTATTATTATTATTATTACCTACTCGGGGACTGTTGACACGTCTCGCGCGCGTTTGTGCAACTCTGAAACGCGCACCTAAACAACAAGAAAGGAACGACAGGAGAGCTTTCCAACTTCCGCACACTAGAGTTGAGACGCACCAGCAACGCGTTCTGGGAAAACCGAGAAAGAAAGTAAGTCGGTGCTCAGGAGAAAGGAGGAGAAGAAGAAGAAGAAGAAGAAGAAGAAGAAGGAGCAAAGCATGGTTGCACTTGGGTTATTACCTTGTTGCAGTGGTAATAGTCCAGAGAGGCGAGGCTGGAGTCGGTGGATAACGTGCAGGAGCCCACGCTCGAAGGGGGTGCAGGATAAAATCTCACATCCATCGCCCGCTCCGCTCCACTGAAGGCATGAAAACAGGTTCAGCGTCTACGAGTCTCTCTCTCTCTCTCTCTCTCTCTCTCTCTTTCTCTCTCTCTCTCTCTCGGGCGCGCTTGCTCTATTGTTAACCCAAACAAAAAAGAAACAGAACGATTGAAAGAAGAAAAAAAGGGGTTGAGTCTCTCTCTCTCTCTCTCTTTCTCTCTCTCTCTCTCTCCAGGCGCTCTTTCCCTCACATCCGTTCGCGGTTTTTCACTTCAGCACGAAAAAAAAAACAACAACAACGCATCAGCCGCGCAATGATGCCTGAGGTCGGTGTACTGACTTCTGTTTGGGTTTCCACCGGACCGAACGCAAATAAATCACTCTCAATATAAAGCTATATAAAGTTCACTTGGAGCCTAGAAGCCAAGGTGTTGTACAAGTAGGATGTAAGAATGTATAGCTAAACGGCAAGATGACGACTCCTGCGCGTGACCTTTCTCAAAAAAAAAAGACACACACACACCACATACACACACACACAGCGTTCACATCCGTTATGGTCGCGCGCCGTGTACGGGTTTGGTATTAATTCACACACTCGGTGTGGAGTAGTAGTAGGACAACGCGTCCATGCGTTCAGGTTCCATGGGAAATGCCAAGCGACCTCTGCCGTTGGGAAAAGGAACAGAGCGCGCGAGAGCGAGAGAGAGAGAGAGAGAGAGAGAGAGAGAGAGAGAGAGAGAGAGGATTTTGACAATCATCATTAGCGGAAGGTGAAACCGGAAGTGGACAGTGCACCGAATAAACAAGCTCATGACAATGTAGCTACACTGTGATGTTGTCTAACCAGTGTGATCAAGGTCCAGGATTATTATTATTATTATTCTCATCATTATTATTGTTGTTGTTATTTTTATTTGTTAGTATTTTTAATGTATTCGCGTTCTGCGTACGTTAAATGAGTACTATAGCTATGTATTCATTGAATTATATTCAAGCAAATGTAATTGTTTATGTCCTAATCATAACCATGGCCAATTGGCTGCTAGACTGACCCCGGTCCTGTAGCCTATCAAACCACGTGCCCTATACACTTCTCAGTGGTACGGGATATTTTCTTTTTTCGACAATATGAAAATCATTTGAAAGCATTTCAAGACCATGTTGAAAGAACAATGTACAGTGTTTGACCTGCTTTTAAAAAAAGGATTAATATTACATTGAATATCACAGCACATGTGGATATTTAGAGTTTTAGTTCTGGGCTGGAGTTTGTGCTAATTCCTTTGAATGGTTTCAGTTCACATGACCGCTTATTAACCACCCAGGATGGTAACAGTGACCTGAATAGCATACGCCACAATGTCACCGGAAAGGTATTGTCGAAAGATGGCCGCCACACTTGTGCCATGCTTGTGGAATCAGATAGCAGTAGTACAAACTTCCTGGTGTAGCACGCCACTAAATAATGCCTGTAAAGAAGAGACAGTTCTGATATAGCATGCTACGGTAAGGGCCTTGTAGGCACCCAGGCCACTCATAGGTCTCTGTTTTGGCAAGGGTTTGCCTTGTTCCTTTCCTTCATGACAGACGAACAGCTGGTCTGAGTATCAGATGCTCTAAATAGCACCATAGGGCAT
>CM022767.1:14896864-15129364 GCA_012411365.1 Ameiurus melas
AATAACTGTGACATTTAAAAATCAAAATGAGTGCTGAAGAGTCGTATTTTCCCTCAACAAAAGCTTTGACTCAGAGCCAGTGAATGACTAAGATCAGCAGTTTGGTTATTGTCAGGCTTTCTGTCATTTTACATTTGCCTTTTATCCACTCAACTCTGTCAACCTGAGAAAGAGGCAGCAGATTCAGACGGCTGAAAGTGAAAGTCGCTGTTGGGTAAAATGTGCATATTCTCTCTATTTCGCCCCTCTGTCTCCCCTTCCATTTACCTTTCCGTCTCTCATTTCTTCAGACATTCTCACTATTTGTAGACGCTTGCCACAGTAACCCACCACCTATAAGCAGTAAGTCCATTTCTCTTAGTTGTGTAACACATAGAATGAGGGAGAGTGAGGAAAAAGGAAGGAGTATTAGGTTTGAATGGCTGAGGTTTTGTTTTTTTTATGTTAAAGAATTAAAGACTGATGTATCATTCTGTCCTTTCACAAGCCTCTTGTAATTGATTCATGTCTGCACTCTGTCGGAAAAACACGTGAGGTCAGACAGTAGGCTTTTACATAAGCAGGTGTCTCGTGTTTAACCTAGGGAAGACGAGGATAGACGAGAAGATAGAAGCGTGAGAAAGGCACACAGTGAGCGAGGTGAATATTAGGCAACCTCATAATATCAGTCTTGTTGATTGATTAAATGTTGGATTAAATTTCTACTTAGAAAGCTCTTATACAAGAATCAAATAGGTAATTCCATGGATTAAAAAAAAAAACATTGATAAAACTGACAAAATTAAATGAGTTTTTTTTGTAATGTCAGGACTTATATTATTTTCACGTATGTATGGATTTTGTATTATTCCATTTGATCTACATGTACGCTTTACTTTAGTGACCACTATTTTAGTGACTAATGCCATTTCATTATTTAGAGTATGCTGGGAGATTATTCGAATTTAATTGAGTATGTGTCAGTAGAGACAGAGCTTTAAATATAAATGCAACACGAAAGCACTTTTTTGACTTTTTCAAGGCTACATACTTTTTACATTCTCATAAAAAGTGCTTTTACTACTATTCAGGTGGAGTGTTATCAAAGGCAAATGGATCCTTTCATGCTCTCCTGAGGACATTTGCATTAAAATATGGCATTCAAGTTTCCTTCATATACTTATTATAATGCATTTTAATTTATGCAATTTGGCTATGCGCAATGGTTATAGAAAGTAATTACATTCTATTTTTTTACGTTAGTTTATTTTTTATAACTGTTTATTATGACTGTTACTAACACATGGAACGATGTACTCTTCTCCAATCGATAGCATTGCACCTGTCATTAGAAATACACACACACACACTCACACACACAAACAGATATCTGTGTAAAATCCTTCAGAGGACTGTGTTGTTATATGGCACATAATATCCTGCATCGTGTAGTAACACATCATAGAACAACAACAACATCATTATTAAGAAGGTTTTATAACAGGCAGACATTTTTCCTAAGGTAAGGGTGGTGACACGAATACAAGTTTACAAGTTCAGTATGACTATAACGCGCATTCTACAGAGGACGGCCAATGCAAGCTGCACGAACGTTGCATTAAGTAAGCATGTGTAAAAATGTTACAGTTATGAAACGACACTGTTATCATTTTAATCTCAGTTTGATGATAGTTATAATAATAATAATAATAATAATAATAATAATAATAATAATAATAATAATAATAAACTTTATTTTATATAGTGCCTTTGAAAGTAGCTTCTCAAGGCACTTCACATTAAAAAAACACAATCATATATAGATACAAATCATCTGATATCAGCTGGAAGTGAATTCCATAGTTTAGGAGCATAAGAAGTGAAAGCTCTTTCACCCATGTAGCGTAAAAGAGTTTGAGGGACAACTGAAAGGCCAGACTGAGAAGAGCGAACGTTACCTTTTTTGTATAGAATTCATATGACAGTTTTTATATTTTAGCATAAGTATTTTAAAGACTGGCCCGATACCTGACGGGAAGCCAATGTAATGATTCCAAAATAGGAGTAATATATTATATATTAATAACATATTGTGCATTTAAATCGGGATTTGTCATGCATTCATGAAAGAAGAAGCATTGTTAAAATAGGGGAGAAAAACCCCTCTAAAGCACAGTGTTCTTCCACTGCTGTGAGTTACCCTGAAAAACCTGAATTATTAATGCCATAGTTCTTGACACAAATTGTTTGGACTTATATGTCAGACTTCATGATGCACAGATGAAGGTAGTACAATCAGTGACTGTTGTGAAGCCAGCATTATAACACAGTCATTATTAAGAAGAGTGAAAATAGCAATGTAAGTTCTTATACTAAATTTACTTAAATTTAGTACATATAGGAATAGTAGTAATACTTATAAGATTAATAATAACAATGTCATTATCTAATAAATACTGAAATAGATAATAAGTACTCATATTAGCACTTTGTTTATATATATATATATATATATATATATATATATATATATATATATATATATATATATATATATATATATATATATATATATATATATATATATATATATAAACAAAGTTTTGCGTGTGTTTTCTTTAAATTCTCCTTCAAATTTCCAGAAACATGCCAGGTGGTTTGGATGTGATTGAATGTGTGAATACCTGTGCTTGGTGTCGGTGGACTGGTGTGTATGATGTAGATGGCCGGGCTATAGCAGTTAAGATGAATGAACAGATGAATAAACGAATGAGAGTTGACAACAGCTTCATAATTGATATGTTTTCAAGAATTATGTTAATGTTCTTGTTGTTTTATTGAGCATTATGTGAGACATGTTAGTTGTTTTGGTAATTAGCTAGCTATCAAAAGAAATAGCAAGCTAACTTTCCTTTGTTGTGGATTTTATTGTAACCTGGCCTGGGTATTTGGGGCTGTAGCCCCGAAGATTTTTTCTTTAGTCCAGAGTAATTCTCCACTTGATGCAGTTTGTCACTATGTAACTGAATGTCAATAAAAGAAGTGTTGTACTTTTGTATCTTCAGTGAACAGAGTGTTGTATTTTATTTTCAGTGAAGAAAGGCGAGACTAATCAGACAGGGTTTACAGAAAAATATGTGGAAATACTCGTATCTTATTGGCCGACGCATCTCAATTCTGCCAAACGGTAGGTCACACAGTCAGTTAGTGTGAGGGGAAAAATGAATTTTTTTAATCAATGAAGGGGTTGAACATCCTCTGATGCTGAGCAGGAAAACAAGGCGTGTAAATGTCTATATGAGTTCCAGTTTACGTGAACATGATATTTGCAGAGCATAAGGAAAGATAATGCGATATCTATCTGAATACAGTAATAGCTCAGTTGTGCCTCCCCTTGCCTAACAACACCAAACTAGCTTAGTCTTGTGTTATAGTCAAAAGGTTTAATATATTATAGGTCTGGTAGTGCCGTGATAACACCCGAGGCAAGTTTTATGATAAACCCAACTTAACATTTTTAAACTAATTAACCCTCACATACAAGAAAAAAAGAAATGCATATATTTTAGAAGAACATTTTAAAAAGTTTTTGGTGGAGAAGACTCTGGACCCCGCCCCAGATGATTAACAGTCCAGCTAACGCCCCTGCTGCTACTTAACTGTGAAGTGATTTTAGCTAGTTAGCAAACAGAAAGCTAGTGCTGCTTTGACATTACAATATTGACCTCATAAAATATTTCCCTGTAAAATAGTCTTCTTTGATTCTTCTTCTGATCAGCATGCAGTAATAACGAATCCCCAAGTCATTACAATGTGCTGTCATAGGTATTTGACTTTCTTTGTAAAGGATTAGCCATTGACGACAAATAAAGCATCGTAGGATAGCACAGGAAACAAATCATGCAGCAGTGGGTGTTTCAACACAACTGTGAGGTTTACAGTTAGGGCGAGCTATATTGGCCAGGTTTTTTTTTTTGTTCTTTTGTGACGCTAAAATTAGACTGACAATTCAAAAGTAGCCTGAGAATTAATGCTTTCCCACCCTTAACACAATGCACATGACAGCATAACTGCACGCTAAACATAGCACACGTTAGCATTACTGAGCTAACCCAAAATGAGTGCAGTGTCAAACAGGTGTGTTATATTATGAGATTTGCTGAAGAAAAAAAAAATACTTGAGCAAAATAAATCGTCTTGTCTTTTTTTTCCTGAACTTAGACAAATGCCTATGGATTCCTTTGTGAGAAGGGAATCAGAGATACATTTGTAAAAAGTCATAAATCTCATCATGATTATTTGGCCTTTCTGTGTTTGTGACAGAATCAGGGAAATATTTATACATCAGCGTGCTTCTCCTCGCATTTTCAATTGTACATCAAAACCCACAGTGAGGAGCCACAACAAGCTTGACCTTTACCAAACATGGAGTATTAAACAGTAAAGGTCACCAGATGAGGGGAGCGCCAGAGAAAAGAAGCCACCATCCTGCACAAATAATCCTTAAGCTTTCAGTCGTGCAATTTAGAGGCTATTTTGAAGAAAAGGAAATACAGAGGTATAAACATTGAAGGCTTAATAAGTAATCCGCAGTTTCATCAAACTGTAGGGTTTTTATTGCACAGTGTTTTATTAGGTTCCAGTCTTTTAAGTGCTCTACAAATAATATTTGCTGACAATATACTGTAGTAGTTGAAAAAGCTGGGTGATTCAAGTGTACCTGCCAGCCTTCAGTCACGGTGCTTTTCCTCCTAACCCCCCCCCCCTTCGCAAAGCACATTTACATCTGATTGTGTTTGTTAAAATACAAACACAGCATTTATAAGGTTTCTTTTTAGTCAACATCTCTACATTTGTCATTTGTGAACCTATTTGGAAAGCCACAGAAAATTGGAATTGTGATATTTGTAATTGTATTATGGACGAAATGGATGGGACTCACTGAAATGCAATCAAATTACCCATAGAGATCTCCGATTGGATTGCTGGTAAATTAGATTTCCAGGTCTGATCTTATTCAATCTTGAAAATGTCTTTTTAAAAAAATAAAAAAATAAATACATACATTTTAAAAATCCTTCATGATAATATAAAGCATCAATCCTGAAGCCATATTAATATGTTTAGATTCAAGGCCATTAACAGCAAGCCTACAACATGCAGTTATTATGTCTCATAGCTTATAAATTGCCTTTGTCAAGCTATCATGTGGATATTCTACCTATGAGAGTTCACATTTCTACTAATGTCATTCTCTCCACAGTGGCGCTCCTGGCACGTCACCGAGCTTCAACCAGAAAACATTTAAAAAAAAACGTATTTACTCTCAGCACCACACAAACAGCAAAATCCGCAGAGTTGAGTTAACACTGAGAGTGTTGAATGAACTGTTTCAGCGTCCATTCGTGTCCAATTGGACTTGAATAAACGCCGTAGGTGTTAATTGAACACTGTGGCTTTTACTGTGCACTGTCTAGCAAACTCCTCTCGCTCTCACTCCCTCCCTCAGCAGTTTCGCTAATAAAAACAGAGATCTCTGGTTCCTCTTCTGTCCCTTTGTCCCCAGGGGGAAGCTAAAGCATTTAGTCATGGTAAGGACACACAGAGGCAGGAACACACCACTTATCAGATGGTAGTAGCAGTGAGGCCTAACGCTGGACACCTCACTAAAACTAATAAGCTAAATGTAGAGCTCGGCAAAGCATGGGCAGGGCTTGCAGACACTCACGATGATTAGCTTGATCACAAGCGCAAACACAGACACACGTACACAAACAAACATAACAGTTTCAAGAATATTTTTCATTCATGAATATTATAATTGCTTAATTGATTCTTTATTCATTTTTTATTATTATTATTTATAGTATTTGCTTGGATTGCATTGATGAGAAAAGCTTTTCATTCATTTGCTGGCAACAGTTACATATACTGACCAATCCTTTATTTACTAAATCCATCCATCCATTTTCTGTACCACTTATCCTACACGGGGGAGCCTGGAGACTATCTCAGGGAACTCGGTGCACAGGCCAGGGGACACCCTGAACTGAGTTTCACCCCAGCGCACAGCACAATCCCAAACACATTCACAAACTGAAATGCCAATCAGCCTACGACACTTGTCTTTGGACTGGGGAGGAAGCCGGAGTACCCAGAGGAAACCCCCGAAGCAAAGGAAGAACATGCAAACTCCGGGCAGAATCAGAATTCAAACCCCCAACCGTGGAGGTGCGAGGCAAACGTGCTAACCACTACACCACCCATTTAAGTTCCTCCAGGATTTTGCGATCGTAAAAATGAACGCAAAATCAAGGAAACTCTGGATTGGGGTGTATCCAGAGTCTATCTCAGCATGAGGCAAACCCCACACAGACATTAAAGAACATGCTCAGAAACTCCACACACACAGTAACCTTCAAGCTCTGAGGCAGCAACGCTACCCGCTGCACCATCGTGCCACTTAAAGCAAATCTTCAGAATCAGTTGTGTTATTCCTGCCCACATTTAGCCAAACCTCTTTATTATATTTAATAAACAAATGATAATAACAATATGAACGCTAATCTGATCATATAACGGTGTGGTTTGTTCTGTCCTGCTTGAATACCAGTCACTGTAGTTAGATTATGTACCAGGTTATGCTGTAGTATTTGTTTTAAAATTTTGATCCATGCGCCCCTTTTTAACTTTGAGCCTCTGCCCCTGTAAAGGTGTCTGCACGTCACTGGTATTTAAGTGTCGCTGGCATCGAACATGTGAACGTGCGGCAAATGTCTAATATGAAATGAACTTTATTTGAAGAAACATTTTGACCATTTCTAAACTACTGAGGCATAATTGTAATTTTGTCTTCATCTGGTGAAAATGGTCTTCCGCATTAATTTGTCCAGAGGCCACATGTTATCACCATTTCAATAAGGACTTCCAGGTTTAGTAAATCACACCGCAGATACTAAATAAATCTATTTGCATTGAAACCACCCTGTGTCTGGCTTTTTTGGGTAGAGAGAGTGCCTCGAACCTAGTCATTAAGGCAAACGTGGAAAAGCATACAGCACACACATTATTTTGTTTGTTTGAAAGACACAATCCTGGCACATTTTTCTGCAGGTGCTATCGAGTGTGAACATACGAGCCTTTAGTACATGGGGTCCTGAGTTTTTTTTTTAATACAGAGCGAGAAACTGACCCAGTGAGGAGAATGATGCTAAAACACAGGTATACTGGCTCTAGTCCTAGTGAGGCTGTGTTAGCAATTTACAGTAGCTAACATAGCAAGCTCAGTAGTGTGCAATGTGTTTACTTGACCATGCTAGTGAATTTTAGCCCATTAGTCAGTTGGGAATCACTGAGCAGAAAAACAGAGACCCATACCAATGGTTGAGAAAGACTGCTGAACAGAGGGAAACAAGTCTCCAGCCCCAGTGTTGTGTGTTACTGGATGTAGCTAACATAGCAGGCTCATCAGCACAACAGTGCAGCAAGGCAAGCTCACTCAACCATGCAGATGGTGTACATGTGTATGAGGTGAGAAGAAGAAATGGAAAAGTGTTGATTTGATTGAACAGGGTTTGTGGCATGGTTGAGTCAATCCTGAGCTTTGGCTACCGCCTGTGCTGAGTTCTACAATATATGGCTAAAAGTATGTGGACACCAGATCACATCCATATTTGAGCCTTCTTCAAACTGTTACGACAAAGTTTGAGGCACACATCCATCCAACCATCTTCTATACCGCTTTATCCTTTTCAACCATGTGATCAGAAAGCTTACTTCTAGCTACAAAAGCTTACTTCTAGCTACAGCTACTACAGCTTGCCTTGTCCAAAACACTTGCTAAATGTAAGTAACATTAACCCACTCTCTGTATTACATCATGGTGAATAGCCATAATGCTAGGTTATTGTTAGCTTTCAAAAAGGTAATGTCTAACATTACCGCGAGCTGTATGCTAAACTAATACTATCTCAGGTGAGCATTTACATTAGCAGCACTCATCCTTACTGTGATTGGTGACAGCATCCAGCTAGCTAACCTTAACTCTGAGCCTATGATAGGATACAGACCCAGAGAATTATAAAATAAACTCAGTCCATATTTCACAGCCTACATAAACACATGATACTAGTAGTGTAACACCAACACTGAGGAAGCAGTACGTGATATTCACTTTTGAAGCCGTTGTGACAGGTAAAGTAAATCATCACTCGCTGAGTTACTGTTTTCCAACGAATACATTTTCGAGAGCTCACTACCTAAATATCACAAACTCGGAAAGGTATTTTCAGCAGCATTAACACTAAATAGTCATGAACGTTATCTTACCTGTGGTCATTTTCTTTCCTCTCCTCAGGACTCCTACTCCGCTGGCACAATCAAAAGCTCAAAGCATCAAGCATTCACTTTGAGGCGAGTTCCAAGTTCAATGCTGACATCGGCCGCACAGTCACCAACGTGATTGGACAATAATTTAACACATGATGTGTTGGTCATTTGTTAGAATTTTGTTTTTACTCATTTATTGGATAATTTAACACAACGTATTAAAATAGTAATAACACAAAACGGGTGAAGGATATTAACACATCCTTTCTGAGTGTGTACATATGGTCAAGCATGGTGGTGGAAGTGTGATGGTGCGGGGATGCTTTACTGCATCAGGGCAACTTACAATAATTGTGAGAACCATGAATTCTCTCTACCAGAAAATCCTAAAGGAGAATATCCAGTCTTGAGCGTGATTGGATTCTGCACCAAGACAATGATCCCAAGCATAGGAGTAAGTCCTAGTCAAGTGAAACTCAAAGATCTCCAGTTATGTGAAGCGTTTGGTTGCAATTATATATATATATATATATATATAAAAAAAAGTAGTTACTTTTTTTGCTTCAACAAAAAAAATTAATGAATAATAACTGTATTGTGTGTTTACTCAGGTTGCCTTTGTTTGATGTTGTATTTCGTTTTAAGATCTAAAACTATTATGTATGAGATATATTCAAAAAAAATTAATAAATCAGGATGGGGAAAATATTCTCTTATATAATAATAATAATAATAATAATAATAATAATAATAATAATAATAATAAACAACTTTACTTTTTTTGGGCGCCTTTAAAAGTAGCTTCTGAAAGCGCTGTACACAAAATAAGCAGCACTGTCATGTCGCTGAAAACTAGAGACTCCATTTCCCTTCTCCCGAGAACTAATCACACTAACATTCACTCCACAGTATAAAAGAGACCGGTCATTCACAATGTCTTTGCGAAGTATTGTGTGAGTGTTATCACCGTGCCAAGCCTTTATTCCTCATGTTTCGTTTAATGATTTTTGATCTTGTTTCTAGTTTCGTGCTTTGCCTTGCCTGTTTCAAGCCCGTTTGCCGATCGCCTGACCCTTTCCCTGTTCTAACCACGCCTGTTTCAAGATTTGGATTTGTCTGCCTATCCCATCTATAATAAAGCTCTTATCTGCACTTGCATCCGTCTCAGCCTCCATTATGTGACAAGTACATAGCACAATAAATCAAAAAATAAAAGTAAACATCACCAAGCAAATGCCAGTTTAAAAAAGTATGTCTTGAGTTGAGCTTTAAAAATGTCATAGAGCTTCCCTATGTTCGAGCGAGAGGAAGAGAGTTCCAAAGGGTAGGAGCAGAGAAAGAAAAAGCTCTGTCACCCATAGATCTTAAACGGGTTGATGGAACAGTCAACAAATTAGACTGTGAGGAGCACAGTCTGCGATTTGAGGTGTAAGGGATTAACAATGCGGATAAATAATGAGGTGCGAAGCCATGTAACGCTTTATATGTCAGGATCATAATTTTAAAATCGGCACAGAACCTGACCGGGAGCCAGTGCAAGGACTCCAGTACATGAGTAATATGATTGCACGTCCTGGTCCCAGTCTGGATCCTAGCGGCAGAGTTTTTTGTACATATTGGAGCTTGTTAAGTGTAGATTTAGAAACTCTGGCTAAAAGGGCGTTATCAGCTTTTCACCTACAGAGAAATTTAGCGTAGGGTGCAATCTTGCAACATTTCTGCGGTGAAAATAAAATTCCTTAACTGTGTTCTGTAGAAAAGAATCAAACGTATGACTCCAAGCTTCCTCGGTTAGTTATATCTAATTTACATTTGAACTCTGCATAACTATACTTATAACGTCATTTAAGCCTCACAAAGCGCCACATTAAGTAATTAATTTCTCCGTAATAAAACTGCAATAGTGTGTAAACAATAGTGCTGTCAGATGGACTTGTCATTTCTGTAACACTGAAACAGCAGTAACTTTCTTTCAGCACCGCTCGAAGAGCCTCTGTTTGAAGAATGCCATTCTGGGTTATGTAACACGCTGGCAATGTTCCAGCAGTTCATCCAGGAGAATAGAAAACAAACAAGTTTATCATATCATATCACATTGTTCTCTATAGAACATGGCAAGTGTTGGAAAAACCGTAGCCTCGAGCTCCCCTTGCTCACGCCAACCTCTTTTGGCACATTAAAAAGAAAAAAACAAATATCCAGCTCACCACTCCCATTACACAAACTATGCTCAGTGCAGCTCAGGAGTGAAATGATCCTTTCCATTTTGCAAATATGAGTAATTTTATTTATTTTATTTTTTTTAAAGCTTGTCACTTTGTTTGGTGTAAACTGTTTTAAAGGCATTTAATCTGCTTGAGAATTTAGATAAATGAAAATCACAATTATCATTTAAAAAAAAAAAAGGAAAACCGAGTTAATTTTACATCAAGGCTGTCAGGGTCAGTCTGCCCATGAATTAAATTTTAGATCAAAAGCAATAGGAGCACTCTACTTACTTTTGCCATCTAGTAAAGTTATATAAGCTACTTTAAGCTCCTGACACACTTAAATAACCAAAGGATTACACAAAGCCCTTCACTGCACTTTGCCACTCAATAGCCCAGGCAAATTAAGTAGGTGTACAGGAATTTTTAAGAGCAGGAGAGAGAAAAAAAAATTAAATAAAAAAGTCGGAGCAGATTCCTGCTTTTGTTCAGAGCCACACATTAAGACATGTTTTCACATCAAAAATAAGGTACAGCTGCCTGGCATTTCCTCCCTCATGGTTGAGTCACAGGAAGTAAGAGGAGGAAAGAAGTGAGAAAAAAAATAGTCTCAAACAGTCAATGCACTGTGAATAACAACACAAATGCAAAACATGTTGATAAACACTCTACAGTCTTTCAGTGTGGCATACTGAGCAGTGAGACAGACAGACAGACAGACAGAGGGAGAGAGATAGACGTGGGGCGGGATGGGGGGTGGGGGAAGGGTGTTGTTTTTCAACATAATGTAGAAGGCCCCTGCTTAAGAGTTTGGAGAGGATGGGGTTAAAAAAAAGTGTTCAGGGCTTTCATTGATGCATTAAAATTTTAAAAGTGACATGACTTTTTTTTTATTATAAGTACATTTTCTTTCACTGCTTTTTAGCTGTGTGTCAGCACATGTTACAGGATTTTCCTTTTATCTTGTGTGCTTATATTACCACATCATCTTCCCCATACTTTTTTCTCTCTCTAACTATTTTTATACTCAGGTGTTCTGCTGCTGTTTTTCATTCGCTCACTCACTCACTCGCTCACTCACTCACTCACTCACTCGCTCACTCATTTAATCACTCACTGACTCACATTCACTCACTCACTCAATCACTCACTCACTCGTTTAATCACTCACTCACTCACTCAATCACTCATTCACTCACTCGTTTAATCACTCACTCACTCACTCACTCGCTCACTCATTTAATCACTCACTGACTCACATTCACTCACTCACTCAATCACTCACTCACTCGTTTAATCACTCACTCACTCATTCACTCAATCACTCATTCACTCACTCACTCGTTTAATCACTCACTCACTCATTCACTCAATCCCTCATTCACTCACTCGTTTAATCACTCACTGACTCACATTCACTCACTCACTCAATCACTCACTCACTCGTTTAATCACTCACTCACTCACTCACTCACTCACTCACTCACTCGTTTAATCACTCACTGACTCACATTCACTCACTCACTCAATCACTCACTCACTCGTTTAATCACTCACTCACTCACTCAATCACTCATTCACTCACTCGTTTAATCACTCACTGATTCACATTCACTCACTCACTCAATCACTCATTCACTCACTCGTTTATCACTCACTCACTCATTTAATCACTCACTGACTCACATCTCACTCACTCACTCAATCACTCATTCACCTACTCGTTTAATCACCACTCACTCACTCACTCACTCACTCACTCACTCGTTTAATCACTCACTGACTCACATTCACTCACTCACTCAATCACTCATTCACCTACTCGTTTAATCACTCACTGACTCACTCACTCACCACCTCACCACCTCACTGACACATTCACTCACCTCACCAATCACTCATTCACTCACCCGTTTAATCACCACCACCACTCACCGTTTAATCACTCACTGACCACATTCACTCACTCACCAAATCACTCATTCACCACTGTTTATCACCCACCACCACCACACTGTTTAATCACTCACTGACTCACATTCACTCCACTCACCTCAATCACTCATTCACCTACCGTTTAATCACTCACTGACCACCACCACCTCACCGTTTAATCACTCACTGACTACATTCACCACCTCAATCACTCATTCACTCACTCGTTTAATCACCACTCACTTACTCACTCTTTAATCACTCACTCACTCACCACCACTCACTGTTTAATCACTCACTGACTCACATTCACTCACTCACTCAATCACCACTCACTGCGTTAATCACTCACCACTCATTCACCAATCACTCAATCACTCATTCACTCACTCGTTTAATCACTCACTGACTCACATTCACCACCACCAATCACCACTCACTGCTTAATCACTCACCCCACTCACCACCAATCACCACCACCACCGTTTAATCACTCACTACTCACATTCACTCACCACTCACCATTCACCACCTCGTTTAATCACTCACTGACTCACATTCACTACCACTCACTCATTCACTCACTCGTTTATCACTCACTCACTCATTTAATCACTCACTGACTCACATTCACTCACCACCACTCAATCACTCATTCACCTACCGTTTAATCACTCATTCACTCACTCACTCACCACCACCGTTTAATCACTCACTACTCACATTCACCACCACCAACCCACTCATTCACCTACTGTTTAATCACCACTCACCACCACTCACCCGTTTAATCACTCACTCACTCATACTCCACCACCACCAATCACCATTCAACTCACTCGCTTAATCACTCACTGACCTCACTCACTCACTCACTCACCTCGTTTAATCACTCACTGACCCACATTCACCTCACTCACCACTCACCACCGTTTAATCACTCACTCACTCGTTTAATCACTACTGACTCACATTCACCACTCACTCACTCACTCACCATTCACCACTGCTTAATCACCCACTCACTCACTCACCACCTCACCGTTTAATCACTCAATCACCACACACTCACTCTTAACATCTCACTCCACTCCCATCACTCATTCACCACCGTTATCACCACTCACTCACTCACCACCACCACCGTTTAATCACTCACTGACACATTCACCTCACTCATCACTTAATCACTCATTCACCTACCGTTTAATCACTCACCCCTCACCACTCACCGTTTAATCACTCACTGACTCACATTCACTCACCCACTCACTCATTCACCTCCTTCGTTTAATCACTCACTCACTCACTCACTCACTCGTTTAATCACTCACTGACTCACATTCACTCACTCACCTACTAATCACTATTCACCTACTCGTTCAATCACTCACTCACTCACTCACTCGTTTAATCACTCACTGACCTCACATTCACCACCACCACCCACCACTCACCACCTCTTTAATCACTCACTGACTCACATTCACTCACTCAACTCACTACTCACTCACTCGTTTAATCACCACTCACTCACCGCTTAATCACCTCACCCCACTCACTCACCACACCGTTAATCACTGACTCACATTCACCACCACCAATCACCATTCACCTACTGCTTAATCACCACCACTCTTTAATCACCACTCAATCATCCCCACCTCACCGTTTAATCACTCACCAACCACCTCACTCTTTTACCCTCACTCCTACATTCACCCACTCACCAATCACTCATTCACTCTACCTTTATCACTCACCACCATCCTCGTTTAATCACTCACTGACTCACACCACTCACTCAATCAATCACTCATTCACTCACTCGTTTAATCACCACTGACTCACATTCACTCACCACTCAATCACCATTCACTCACTCGTTTAATCACCACCACCACCTCACTCACCTCGTTTAATCACCACTACCCTTCACCACTCACCACTCAACTCACTCTAATCACCCTACTCACCTCACACTCACCACTACCGTTAATCACCACTACCCATTACTCACTCACTCACTCACTCACCACCACCAATCACTAATCACTCACCACTCCTTTAATCACTCACTGACTCACATTCACTCACTCACCACCCAATCACTCATTCACTCACCTGCTTAATCACCACTCACCACCGTTATCATCACCACTCACTCACCTTTAATACTCACTGACTCAATTCACCACTCACTCAATCACCATTCACCTACCGTTATACCACCACCACCACCCACCCCGTTAATCACTCACTGACTCACATTCACTCACCCTATTAATCACTCATTCACCTACTCGTTTAATCACTCACTCACTACCACTCGCTTAATCACCACTGACTCACATTCACTCACTCACCAAATCACTCATTCACCTACTCGTTTAATCACTCACTCACTCACTCACTTCACCTCGTTTAATCACCACTGACTCACATCACCACTCTTAACCACCATTCACCCACTGCTAATCACCACCACTCACTCACCGTTTAATCACTCACTGACTCACATTCACTCACCCATCAATCACCACTCACCACCTTTAATCACTCACTGACCTCAATCCACCTCACTCACCATTCACCCACCAATCACCACCACCACTGCTTAATCACCACCACCACTCACCACTCACCACTCGTTTAATCACTCACTGACTCACATTCACCACTCACCTCAATCACTCATTCACCTACTCGTTAATCACCACTCACTGTTTAATCACCACCACCATTCACTCACTGCTTAATCACTCACTCACCACCACCTCTTTAATCACCCCTGACTCACATTCACTCACTCACCAATCACTATTCACTTACTTTATCACACTCACCTCATTCGTTTAATCACTCACTGACTCACATTCACTCACCACTCAATCACATTCACCTACTGTTTAATCACCACTACCACTCACCACTAACTTTAATCACACTCACTGACTCACATTCACTCACTCACTCATATCACTCACTCACCTCACTCGTTTAATCACCTCACTCACCACTCACTCACCTCACTGTTTAATCACTACGACTCACATTCACTCACCACCAATCACTCATTCACCCACTCGTTTAATCACCCCACTACTCACTCACCACCACCGTTTAATCACTCACTGACCTCACATTCACCACTCACCAATCACCATTCACCTACCATTTAATCACCCACCACCATCACTCACGCTTAATCACTCACTGACTCACATTACCCTCACTCAATCACTCACCTGCTTAATCACCACCACCACTCACTCACTGCTTAATCACTCACTGACCCACATTCACCACTCACCAATCACCATTCACTCCTTTAATCACTCTCACTCACTGCTTAATCACCACTACTCACATTCACTCACTCACCAATCACTCACTCACCTACCCGTTTAATCACTCACTCACCTCACTCACCACTGCTTAATCACCACCACTCACATTCACCACCACCTAATCACTCATTCACCACCGTTAATCACTCACTGACTCACATTCACTTACCACCACCTCAATCACTCATTCACCTACTGCTAATCACTCACTCACCACCTCACTCACCCACCGTTTAATCACTCACTGACTCACATTCACCACCAATCACCGCCACCTACCGTTTAATCACTCACCACTCCACCACCACCTCACCTCGTTTAATCACTCACTGACTCACATTCACTCACCTCAATCACTCATTCACCACTCGTTTAATCACTCACCACCACCATCACTCTTCACCACTACCTATTACTCACTCAATCACCAATCACCATTCACCCACTGCTTAATCACTCACTCACTCGCTTAATCACTCAATCACTCATTCACTCACCGTTAATCACCACCACCACCTATCACTCACTTTCACTCACTCAATCACCACTCACCTACTGTTTAATCACCACTACTCACTCACTCACTCGTTTAATCACTCACTGACTCACATTCACTCACCAATCACTCATTCACCTACCTGTTTAATACTCACTCACTCACTCACCACTACCTGTTTAATCACTCACTGACTCATTCATTCACTCACTCAATCACCATTCACTCACCTGCTTTAATCACTCACCACCACCACCAATCACTCATTCACCACTGACTCACATTCACCACTCACCAATCACTCATTCACCCACTGCTCCACCACTTAATCACCATCAATCACTCATTCACTCACTCGTTTAATCACTCACTCACTCACTACTCTTTAATCACCACTGACTCACATCACTCACCACCAATCACCATCACCACCTTTATCTCCTCACTCACTCACTCACCACTCACTCACTCACCACCACTCACTCACTCCTTAATCACCACTGACTCACATTCACCACTCACTCAATCACTCATTCACCTACTCGTTTAATCACTACCACCACCACCACCACTCACCACTCACCGTTTAATCACCACTGACCACATTCACTCACTCACCAATCACTCATTCACCTACTCGTTTAATCACTCACTGACTCACCACTCACCACCAACTCGTTTAATCACTCACTGACTCACATTCACTCACTCACTCATTTAATCACTCATTCACTCACTGTTTAATCACCACTCACTCACCCACCTGCTTAATCACTCCTGACTCACATTCACTCACTCACTCAATCACCATTCACCCACCGTTTAATCACTCACTCACCACCACTCACTCACCACCGCTTAATCACCACTGACTCACATTCACTCACTCACTCAATCACTCATTCACTCACCATTTAATCACTCACTCACCTACTCACCATTTAATCACTCACTGACTCACATTCACTCACCACTCAATCACTCACTCACCACTAATACAACTTTCTTTAATACACTGACTCACATTCCCACCCCAATCACCATTCCTCTTTAATCACCCCCTCACTCACTCGTTTAATCACCACTGACTCACATTCACTCACTCACCAATCACTCATTCACCTACTTGCTTAATCACCACTGACCCACCACCACCGTTTAATCACCACTGACCACATTCACTCACCACTAATCACTCATTCACCACTCGTTTAATCACCACTGACTCACATTCACCTCACCACCACCAATCACTCATTCACCCACTGTTTAATCACCACTCACTCACTACCACTACATTTAATCACTCACTGACTCACATTCACTCACCCAATCACTCATTCACCTACCCGTTTAATCACTCACTCACTCACTCACTCACTCACCACCGTTTAATCAACTCACTGACCACATTCATTCACTCACTCAATCACTCATTCACCTTCACTCCAAACACTCACTCACCACCACCACCGCTTAATCACTCACTGACTCACATTCACTCACTCATCACCAATCACTCATTCACCTACTGTTTAATCACCACTCACCGTTTAATTAACCAATCACTCATTCACTCACTGCTTAATCACTCACTCACCACTCACTCTTTAATCACTCACTGACTCACATTCACTCACCACTCAATCACTCATTCACCACCACCCCTTTATCTCTCACTCACTCACCACCTTCACCACCACTCGTTTAATCACCGACTGACTCACATTCACCACTCACTCAATCACTCATTCACCACTGTTTAATCACCACTCACTACTCACTCACTCACTCGTTTAATCACTCACTGACTCACATTCACTCACCACTCAATCACTCATTCACTCACCTCCTAATCACTCACCACTTACTCACTCATTTAATCACTCACTGACTCACATTCACTCACTCACTCAATCACTCACTCACTCGTTTAATCACCACCACTCACGCACTCACTCGTTTAATCACTCACTGACTCACATTCACCACTCACCAATCACTCATTCACTCTTCTTAATCACCTCACCTCACCCACTCATTTAATCACTCACTGACTCACATTCACTCACTCACTCAATCACTCATTCACCCACTGCTTAATCACTCACTACTCACTCACTCACCGTTTAATCACTCACTGACTCACATTCACCCCACCACCAATCACTCATTCACCTACTTGTTTAATCACTACTCACTCACCACTCACTCGTTTAATCACTCACTGACTCACATTCACTCACTCAATCACTCATTCACCTGCTTAATCACCACTGACTCACTCACTCACTCACTCGCTTAATCACTCACTGACTCACATTCATTCACTCACTCAATCACCATTCACTACTTTAAACACTCACTCACCACTCACTCACTCACTACTGTTTAATCACTCACTGACTCACATTCACTCACTCACCAATCACTCATTCACCTACCGTTTAATCACTCACTCACTCATTTAATCACTCACTGACTCACATTCACTCACCACCAATCAATCACTCACTCACTGCTTAATCACTCACTCACCCATTCACTCAATCACCAATCACCATTCACTCACTCGTTAATCACTCACTACTCACATTCACTCACTCACTCAATCACTCACTCACTCGTTTAATCACCACCACCACCTCACTCAATCACCACCACCACCGTTTAATCACTCACTGACTCACACATTCACTCACCACTCAATCACTCACATTCACTCGTTTAATCACTCACTGACTCACATTCACTCACCACTCAATCCACTCATTCACCACCTCGTTTATCACTCACTCACTCATTTAATCACTCACTGACTCACATTCACCACTCACTCAATCACTCATTCACCTACTCGTTTAATCACCACTCACTCACCACTCACCACCTCACCACCGTTTAATCACCACTGACCACATTCACTCACTCACCAATCACTCATTCACCTACTCGTTTAATCACCACCACTCACTCACCACCACCACCACCACTCACTCGTTTAATCACTCACTGACTCACATTCACCACCACCAATCACTCATTCACCTACTCGTTTAATCACCACTCACTCACCACTCACTCACTCACCGTTTAATCACTCACTGACTCAATATTCACCACCACCACCACTCACTCACCACTCTTAATCACTCACTCACTCACTCTTTAATCACTACTGACCTCACATTCACCACCACTCACTCAATCACTCATTCACTCACTCCTTAATCACCACCACTCACTCACTCACCGCTTAATCACTCACTCACTCACCTCACTCTTTAATCACCACGACTCACTCACCACCACCAATCACCATTCACTCACCCGTTTATCACTCACTCACTCCACTCACTGCTTAATCACTCACTGACTCAAATTCACCACCACCAATCAATCACCATTTCTTTATCTCACTCACTCACTCGTTTAATCACTCACTGACTCACATTCACCACTCACTCAATCACTCATTCACCTACTGCTTAATCACTACGACTCACTTCACTCACTCACCTGCTAATCACTCACTGACTCACATTCACCACTACTACTCAAATCACTCATTCACTCACCTCGTTTAATCACTCACCACCACTCACTCACTCACTGCTTAATCACTCCTCCATTCACTCACTCACCAATCACTCATTCACCCACTCGTTTAATCACTACTACTCACTCCACCACCTTTAATCACTCACTGACTCACATTCACTCACTCCACTAATCACTATTCACTCACTCGTTTAATCACTCACCACCCATCCACTCATTTAATCACTCACTGACTCACATTCACTCACTACTCAATCACTATCACTACTTCTAATCACTCACTACCACCACTCACTCGCTTAATCACTACGACTCACATTCACTACTCACTCACCACTATTCACTCTTTAATCACTCACCACTCAATTTTTAATCACTCACTGACTCACATTCACTCACCACCAATCACTCATTCACTACTCGTTTAATCACTCACTACTCACTCCACTCACCTCGACCACTACCATTCCCACCACTCTACCATTCATCACTCGTTTAATCACTCACTGACTCACATTCACTCACTCACCACTCAATCACTCATTCACCTACGCTTTAATCACTCACTACCACCACCACTCACCTCATTTAATCACTCACTGACTCACATTCACTCACTCAATCACTATTCACCTACTGTTTAATCACTACACTCACTCACTACTCACTCACTCACCGCTAATCACTCACTCACCATTCATTCACTCACCAATCACCATTCACTCACCGTTTAAACACCACTCACCACCACCTACCACTCACTCACCTCGTTTAATCACTCACTGACTCATCACTCACTCACTCAATCACTCATTCACCGACTCAGTAATCACTCACTCACTCGTTTAATCACTCACTATCATCACTCATTCACCTACTCCACCACTCACTCACTCACTCACTCTTAATCACTCACTGACCCACATTCACTCACTCACTCAATCACTCATTCACTCACTCTTTTATCACCACTCACTCACTCACTACTCACTACTCACTACTACCTCGCTAATCACTCACTGACTCACATTCACCACCACCTCACTCACTCACCATCCACCCACTGCTAATCACTCACTCACTCACTTCACCTGCTACCACTCACTCACTCACCTGCTTTAATCACTCACTGACTCACATTCACTCACTCCACCAATCACTCATTCACCACTCGTTTAATCACTCACTCACTCACTCACCTCGTTTAATCACCACTCACTGACTCACATTCACCACCACTCAATCACTATTCACTACCTCTTAATCACTACCTACTCACTACTCATTCCTCACTGACTCACATTCACTCACTCACTCAATCACTCACTCACTGCTTAATCACTCACCACTCACTCACTCACCACGCTAATCACTCACTGACTCACATTCACCACCTCACCAATCACTCATTCACTCACGTTAATCACTGCTCACTCACTCATTTTAATCACTCACTACTCACCACACATTCACTCACTCCACTCACATCACTCATTCACCTACTCATCACTCACTACCACCCACTCACTCCCACTCACTACCACATTCACACACTCACTCACTCAATCACTCATTCACTCACTCCTTTAATCACTCACTCACTCACTCACCTACTCACTACTCGTTTAATCACTCACTCACTCCATACCTACCACCACCTATTCACCACCTGCTCTTAATCACTCACTGACTCACTACTCACCACCACTAATCACTACTGACTCATCACTCACTCACCAATCACTCATTCACTACCTCGTTTAATCACTCACTCACTCACTACCACTCACCTCGCTTAATCACTCACTGACTCACATTCACCACTCCACCAATCACTCATTCACCCACTGTTTAATCACTCACTCACTCGCTTACTCACTAATCACTCATTCACTCACCCACCACCACCACTCACTCACTCTTTAATCACTCACTCACTCACATTCACTCACTCACTATCACTCACTCTTATCACTCACTACTCACCTTTAATCACTACTCACATTCACTCAACTCAATCACTCATTCACACTCTAATCACTACTCACTCACTCTACTCACTCACTTAATCACTACTGACTCACATTCACTCACCTACCACTCAATCACTCATTCACTTACTCTTAATCACTCACTCCACTACCTTCACTGCTTAATCACTCACTTACTCACTCACATTCACTCACCCAATCACTACTCATCACTACTCACTCCACTCACTCACCACCTACCGTTTAATCACTCACTACTCACATTCATTCACTCACCACCACTATTCACTCACTCGTTTAATCACTCACTCACTACCTGCTTAATCACTACTCACCACATTCACTCACTACTCACTCACATCACTATTCACCTACTGCTTAATCACTCACTCACTGTTTAATCACTCACTTCAATCACTCATTCACTCACTGCTTAATCACTCACTCACTCACTCACTCTTAATCACTACTACTCACATCACTCACTCACCAATCACCATTCACTCACTCCTTATTTCACTCACTCACTCACCTACCACTTCACTCACCACTCACTCGTTTAATCACTCACTGACTCACATTCACTCACTCACCAATCACTATCCACTCACTCGCTAATCACTACTCACTCACTACTCACGTAATCACTCACTGACTCACATTCTCACTCACTACTCAATCACCATTCACTCACCTTAATCACTCACCACCACTACCTCCTTAATCACTCATACTCACATTCACTCACCTACCAATCACCACCACTCACCTCGTTTAATCACTCACTGACCACTCACTCCACCACCACCACTCACTGACCACATTCACCACTCACCAATCACTCATCCACCACCGTTTAATCACTCACTACTCACTACCACCACCTCACCACTCACCGACCTCCGCCACTCACCACCACTCAACCATCTCACCCATTTATCACATACCATTCACCACCGCTTATCACTCACCACTCACTCACCACTCACCACTCGTTTAATCACTCACTGATTCACATTCACCACTCACTCACCAATCACTCATTCACTCACTTTTAATCACTCACTCAATCACTCATTCACTCACTCGTCTAATCACTCACTCACTCACTTACTCACTCACTCGTTTAATCACTCACTGACTCACATTCACTCACTCACTCAATCACTCATTCACTCACTCATTTAATCACTCACTGACTCACATTCACTCACTCACTCAATCACTCATTCACTCACTCGTTTAATCACTCACTCACTCACATTCACTCACTCACTCGTTTAATCACTCATTCACCTACTGTGATTGTGCCCTGTGATAAGTTGTCACCCCGGCCAGAGTGTCCCACGCCTCGTGCCCTGAGTTCCCTGAGAAAGGCTCCAGCCTGCCTTGACCCAGTGTCGGATAAACGGAACAGAAAATGAATGGATGGATACATAACCATTTCATTATTATTCTGTTTCTGTATTTGTATTTTAGCTGTAGCCTTTAAATAGAAATGTATATCTGACTTTAGAAATCGATAAGCAATTGCAGCAGGATTTTATGTAAATCTGACACTAAGTGTGTGTCGTGAAGGGCAGCTCGGACTCATACCCTGTTTGTTCCCTGTTTGTTTCCTGTTTGCAGCTTTAACAGCTTCCACTCTTCCTGGAAGACTTTCCATTAGATTTTGGAATGTGTCTGTGAGGATTTTGTGCATAGACATAGGCATAGACAGGTATGGGGTGTAGCCGCCATTCACGTTCGTCCCAAAGGTGTTGAGTGGGGTTGAGGTCAGGGCTCTGTGCAGGCCACTGGGGTTTTCCACTCCAACCTCGGCATACCGTGTCTTCATGGGCCTCACTTTGTGCGCAGGGGCATTGTCATCATGGAACATGTTTGGACCTCTTAGTTCCAGTGAAAGGAATATACTTCTACACATATTTTTCTAATTGCATTTAGCCTATTCCTGTTTTAGTGATATTTTCAGTTCATTGTTTTGTAGCATTTATAGTTTTCTTTTTGAAACATTTTAGAGAGGACAGTCCGCTCTGTCTGCTCTAGTACGGGCGAGGAGGATCACTGTGGTCTGCCTCCCTGTGCAAGCCCCTCCTCTACATTGTCAATCTCAGGAGTTCCCGCCCCCTTTTCCAGCCCGACATCACAACAGTGACTACGTTTACATGGACAGCAGTGATCTAATTATGGACCTTATTCCGAATAAGACAATATCGTGATTAAGGTGTTTACATGAGTTGCGTTTAGAATATTCCTTTCATGTTCAGGTTTTACATGTAATAGAACACAGATCATAATGCGGTGAAAACTCCCACACTACTTTAACAGTGTGATTAAGGTGTGTACATGTCTGTAATGCACCTCAATAATGCGACTAAAACAGGAATACTCCACATGTCTTAACTCCATTTGTGTTTACTACGAGAATGACTTTAATCAGATTAAGGTCAACAATAATCGCTGTTTATATGGTAGCTAATCAGAGTATCGTCTTAATCGGGTTAATATCAGATTATTGTTGTACATTATAATCATGCATCAAGAGTTGTAGTAGTTGAAAACTCGGTTGTCTTTAGAAAAGCAATTTGCGCTACTTCTGTCATTTTATTATTTAAACAAGCATTTTGATCAGACACATTTATCATTTGGAGTGGGTAATTGGTTACTTATAGAGTCTGCTGTAAAACAAGTTCATGGCTTGATTAAGCATCTGTTTTAAGCTCTTTATTTAGATTTAATGGGGTTATGTCCCACAGAAGAGAATTTATTATGATTTGTATTCTGCTGCTGGTTATCTTTCATATTCGAAAAATATTCAGAAAGCAAAACAAAATAATTGATGGATGCAGCCTTAGTCGATACCTAGCTTTATTTCTTTAGGAGAATTTAACATTTTGACACTGGACCTGACACTTTCATTCCTGTAAGAAGGACTCGGAGTGGCTCATTTGGAAAATAGGAGCTTCAATCCCACAGATAAATCAGCAGCTGGTTTATAGAGTGACCCAGCTGCTGGGCAGAAATACCTGATAGCGATGAAGGAGAGGAGGAGGGGCAACCAAATTTGCCTTCTCTTCACTGTCACAGAGATTAAACCAGTTACTAACCCAGCAGCTGGGTTACAGAAAAAAAGAAAAAAGGCTTTATCCTGGTCAGGGTCGCTGTGAATCTGGGGAAAAAATAACCCACTGTCCCTAAAATTTCTCGTGTTTTATTCTTGAAGAAATTAAACACTGTATACTGCAAAAGATTTAATACCCTGCTTTACCTTGACTGTAGCATAATTGCAGAATGTTATGTTCTCTGCTCTGAAAAATAACAGCCCTATCTTATGAATATTTATGATACATATAGCTATTTCTGATAAATATTTAATAGGAGCTGTTTCTGAAGACTCAGGCTTTGCACAGACCAGAGGGGAGAGAGAGAGAGAGAGAGAAAGAGAGAGAGAGAGAAAGAGAGAGAGAGAGAGGCACGGGGGGCATGCTAACCATTAGCTGCCAAAATTAGGGCAGACTATTTTGAATTACCACTGAAAGAATATCAGAGATTCAGCTCACAGCCATCAGCTAGGTACTTAACTCTGCTTTCATCAAGCTACAGTGCATTCATCTATGAGATATGATTTTTAACTGGCCATAGCAGAACATCTGTTTAAGGAATTAGAAATATGTAAAGACACCAAACTTATTGCTTTTTATATTTATTGTGTATTGCATTTGTGTGTTCACATTTAATCTCTATTATTTTCTGTAGTGAGTAATGAATTGTTTTTTTTAGACTGTGTATTGCCTTTGACTTGTCATTGCACTTTACTTAATTGTGTACATTTATGTCTATATGTTGCGATGCTAGTAAGAAGTAGATGGAATCCCTGGAAAAGGGAGTAATAGAAGAGTGAGTGAATGAATGATGGTAAATGAATGAGTGCGTGAAAGAATAAATGAGTGAGTAAGTGAGTGAGTGAATGAGTGATAGTAAATTAATGAATGCATGAAAGAATAAATGAGTGAGTGAGTGCATGAGTGATTCAGTGAATGAATGATGGTAAATGAATGAGTGCGTGAAAGAATAAATGTGTGAGTGAGTGAGTAAATGTAAATGAATGAGTGCATGAAAGAATAAATGAGTTAGTGAGAAAGTGAATGAGTGAGTGAATAAATGAGTGAGTGAGTGCATGAGTGTGTGAATGAATGATGGTAAATGAATGAGTGCGTGAAAGAATAAATGAGTGAGTAAGTGAGTGAGTGAATGCGTGATAGTAAATTAATGAATGCATGAAAGAATAAATGAGTGAGTGAGTGCATGAGTGATTCAGTGAATGAATGATGGTAAATGAATGAGTGCATTAAAAATAAATGAGTGAGTGAACGAGTGAATGTAAACGAATGAGTGCATGAAAGAATAAATGAGTGAATAAGTGAGTGAATTAATGAATGAGTGAGTGAGCGAGTGTGTGAGTGAGTGAGTGAGTGAGTGAGTGAGTGAGTGAATGAGTGAGTGAGTGAGTGAATGAGTGAGTGAGTGAGTGATAGTAAATGGGTGAGTGCAGGAAATAATAAATGTCAGTGATTAAATGTGTGAGTGAGTGAATGAGTGAGTAAATGAGTGAGTGAATGAATGATAATAAATGAATGAGTACATGAAAGAAAAAATGAGTGAATGAGTGAGTGAGTAAATGAATGAGTGAGTGAGTGAGTGAGAGTAAATGAATGAGTGCATGAAAGAATAAATCAGTGAGTGAGTGAGTGAGTGAGTAAATGAGTGAGTGAGTGAGTGAGTGAGAGTAAATGAATAAGTGTATGAAAGAATAAATGAGTGACTGAGTGAGTGAATCATTGAGTGAGTGAGTGAGTGAGTGAGAGTAAATGAGTGAGTGAGTGAGTAAATGAGTGAGTGAGTGAGAGTAAATGAATAAGTGTATGAAAGAATGTGAGTGTGAGTGAGTGAATCATTGAGTGAGTGAGTGAGTAAATGAGTAAGTGAGTGAAAGTAAAGAAATGAGTGCATGAAAGAATAAATGAGTGAGTGAGTGAGTGAGTGAGTGAGAGTAAATGAATAAGTGTATGAAAGAATAAATGAGTGAGTGAGAGCAAATGAATGAGTGTATGAAAGAACAAATAAGAGAGTGAGTAAATGAGTGATAGTAAATGAATGAGTGCATGAAAGAATAAATGAGTGAGTGTGTGAGTAAATGAGTGAGTGAGTGAGTGAGAGTAAATGAATGAGTGCATGAAAGAATAAATGAGTGAGTGAGTGAGTAAATGAGTGAGTGAATGAGTGAGTGAGAGTAAATGAATAAGTGTGTGAAAGAATAAATGAGTGAGTGAGAGCAAATGGATGAATGTATGAAAGAATAAATGAGTCAGTGAGTGACTACATGAGTGATAGTAAATGAATGAGTGCATGAAAGAATAAATGAGTGAGTGAGTGAGTGAATGAGTGAGTGAGTGAATGAGTGGGTAAATGAGTGAGTAAATGAGTGAGTGAGTGAATGAGTGGGTAAATAAGTGAGTGAGTGAATGAGTGGGTAAATGAGTGAGTGAGTGAGTGAATGAGTGAGTAAATGAGTGAGTGAGTGAGTGAATGAGTGGGTAAATAAGTGAGTGAGTGATTGAGTGAGTAAATGAGTGAGTAAATGAGTGAATGTGTGAGTTAGTGAGTGATTAAACAAGTGAGTGAGTGAGTGAGTGAGTGAGTGAATGATTATATGAGTGAGTGAATGAGTGATTGAGTGAGTGAGTGAATGTGTGAGTCAGTGAGTGATTAAATGAGTGAGTGAGTGAATGTGAGTCAGTTAGTGAGTAAACGAGTGAGTGAGTGATTAAACAAGTGAGTGAGTGTGTAAATGAGTGAGTGAGTGAATGAGTGAATGAGTGAGAGTAAATGAATGAGTGCATGAAAGTATAAATGAGTTAGTCAGTGAGGGATTAAAGGAGTGAGTGAGTGAGTGAGTGATTAAGCGAGTGAATGAATGAGTGATTGAGTGGGTGAGTGAATGTGAGTCAGTGAGTGATTAAATGAGTGAGTGAGTGAGTGAGTGATTAAACGAGTGAGTGAATGAGTGATTGAGTGAGTGAGTGAATGTGAGTCAGTGAATGATTAAACGAGTGAGTGAGTGAGTGAGTGATTAAACGAGTGAGTGAATGAGTGATTGAGTGAGTTAGTGAATGTGAGTCAGTGAGTGATTAAACGAGTGAGTGAGTGAGTGAGTGAGTGATTAAACGAGTGAGTGAATGAGCGAGTGAGTGAATGTGAGTCAGTGAGTGATTAAACGAGAGAGTCAGTGAGTGAGTGAGTGAGTGAGTGATTAAACAAGTGAGTGAATGAGTGATTGAGTGAGTGAGTGAATGTGTGAGTCAGTGAGTGATTAAATGAGTGAGTGAGTGAATGTGAGTCAGTTAGTGAGTAAACGAGTGAGTGAGTGATTAAACAAGTGAGTGAGTGTGTAAATGAGTGAGTGAGTGAATGAGTGAATGCGTGAGAGTAAATGAATGAGTGCATGAAAGTATAAATGAGTTAGTCAGTGAGGGATTAAAGGAGTGAGTGAGTGAGTGAGTGATTAAGCGAGTGAATGAATGAGTGATTGAGTGGGTGAGTGAATGTGAGTCAGTGAGTGATTAAATGAGTGAGTGAGTGAGTGAGTGATTAAACGAGTGAGTGAATGAGTATTGAGATAGTAGTGAATGTGAGTCAGTGAATGATTAAACGAGTGAGTGAGTGAGTGATTAAACAGTGAGTGAATGAGTGATTGAGTGAGTTAGTGAATGTGAGTCAGTGAGTATAAATGAGTGAGGTGAGTGAGTGAGTGATTAAACGAGTGAGTGAATGAGTGAGTGAGTGAATGTGAGTCAGTGAGTGATTAAACGAGAGAGTCAGTGAGTGAGTGAGTCAGTGAGTGATTAAACGAGTGAGTGAATGAGTGATTGAGTGAGTGAGTGAATGTGAGTCAGTGAGTGATTAAACGAGTGAGTGAGTGAGTGAATCACATTCACTCACTCACTCAATCACTCATTCACTCACTCGTTTAATCACTCACTGACTCACATTCACTCACTCACTCAATCACTCACTCATTCACTCACTCGTTTAATCACTCACTGACTCACATTCACTCACTCACTCAATCACTCACTGACTCACTCACTCGTTTAATCACTCACCACTCACTCGTTTAATCACTCACTGACTCACATTCACTCACTCACTCAATCACTCATTCACCTACTCGTTTAATCACTCACTCACTCACTCACTCACTCGTTTAATCACTCACTGACTCACATTCACTCACTCACTCAATCACTCATTCACCTACTCGTTTAATCACTCACTGACTCTCACTCACTCACTCACTCACTCGTTTAATCACTCACTGACTCACATTCACTCACTCACTCAATCACTCATTCACTCACTCGTTTTAATCACTCACTCACTCACTCACTCACTCACTCACTCGTTTAATCACTCACTGACTCACATTCACTCACTCACTCAATCACTCATTCACTCACTCGTTTAATCACTACTCACTCACTCACTCACTCACTCACTCACTCGTTTAATCACTCACTGACTCACATTCACTCACTCACTCAATCACTCATTCACTCACTCGTTTAATCACTCACTGACTCACTCACTTACTCACTCACTCGTTTAATCACTCACTGACTCACATTCACTCACTCACTCAATCACTCATTCACTCACTCGTTTAATCACTCACTCACTCACTCACTCAATCACTCATTCACTCACTCGTTTAATCACTCACTCACTCACTCACTAATTTATTCACTCACTGACTCACATTCACTCACTCACTCAATCACTCATTCACTCACTCTTTTAATCACTCACTGACTCACTCACTCACTCGTTTATTCACTCACTGACTCACATTCACTCACTCACTCAATCACTCATTCACTCACTCGTTTATCACTCAATCACTCATTCACTCACTCGTTTAATTACTCACTCACTATATATATATGTGCGTGTGTGTGTGTGTGTATGTATATCTTTATGTATATACACACACACACACACATACACACACGGGTGCATCTCTAAAAAAGTTTCAAATATCCTGGAGAAGTAAATTTTTTCCCCCATAATTTAATTCAAACAGTAACCCCTGCTCTAGCAGATTCTGGGCACAACTGAAGTCTCTGTCAAGAAGAGTCCAGTCCTAGGAACAGCTAAGGTACTGCACAGAACCCTCAAACTCCCAGGCATCTGGTAGAGGACCTAGTTTAGAGAGAAAGTTTTAAGTTTAAAGTACACCCCATGGAAAAAAAATAAAAATAAAAATGTATTTATTTATTTATTTATTTATTTTTACATATTTGGACATGCTTTCCCATCAGCCATTGTTCCTTCATCTCATTCAATTCATTCAGCCCCTTAATCTTCTCATGCTCCTTGTTCCTGATGTTACTGTCAGCTCGGATTGCCACATTTATCACAACTGCTGTTTTCTGCTCCTTGTCAACCACCACTATGTCTGATTGGTTAGCTAGCAGCTGCTTGTTAGGCTGAAACTTCTCTGGAAGTCGCAGACAAGTGCCTAGACTGGAAGCCCCAGAGGATCTTAGCTCTTCTGTTCTCAACCATTTTCTATAGTGTGTCCCATTGGAACTTGGGGACTTCTATTCCATACTAGGCATAGATTATTCTGTACACTATGCCAGCCACTTGGTTACTGTGACATCTGGAGAATGAGGCAGAAGCAATCGCAGATTTAAACATTTAATAACAAACAAACAAACCTTGAAACAAAGACAACTTAGCAAAAACTCTGTGGCATGAGACAAGGACACTGATAAACAACGGGAGTCTACGATAACGAAAGACCAAGAGAGAGTGCAGACAAAGACTATATATACACGTCGGTGCTCATTAACAAAAACGTGAATCAGGTGCATGTGGTGGCGCATGTGGTCATGTGGTGTAGTGCAGTGGCTGATGGGAAATGGAGTCCAGAGTTTCCGGATACGTGACAGAACCCTCCCCCAAGGGCACTACTCCCGGAGCGCCCAAAATCAAAGGTCCCCCATCCGGAGGTCCCGGCCCTCCGGGCAAAAAGTCCCCAGCAAAACCAAGAGGCCGAGCAGCTTCCCCAAAGGCACAGGGGGGCAGGGGGACATCCTTGGCAGAGCATGAAAGCGGGGTGACGGCCCCCACGGGATAGGAGAGCGGAGCAGGCTTCACCCCGAGGTTCAAGGAGGGAGCGAAGTACCTTACGAGGCGCACAGGGGGAGCGAGGTTCTCCGCGAGGCTCACGGGGGGAGCGAGGTTCTCCACAAGGCTCACGGGGGGAGCGAGATTCTCCGCGAGGCTCACGGGGGGAGCGAGGTCCTCCGCGAGGCCAGGGAAAGGAGCGAGGTTCTCCGCGAGGCACAAGGGAGGAACGACGCTCTCCGAGGAGCATGAGGGGGGAACGGCGTCCTCCGTGGAGCAGGAAGGGGGAGCGACACACTGAGCGTAGCGAAGGAAAGGAGCGATGTCTTCAGCGGAACATGGAGGCATAGTGATGTCCTCAGCAAGGCCGGATGGCAGAGAGACGACCGCAGACGAGCAGGAAGGCCGAGCGACGACCTCAACTGAGCAGGAAGGCAGAGCGACGTCCACAGCCGAGCAGGAAGGCAGAGCGACGTCCACAGCCAAGCAGGAAGGCAGTGCGACGTCCACAGCCGAGCAGGAAGGCAGAGCGACGTCCACAGCCGAGCAGGTATGCTGAGCGGCGCCCACAGCCGAACAGGAAGGCTGCGTGACGACCTCAGCCGAACGGGACGGCTGCGTGATGACCCCAGCTGAACGGGACGGCTGCGTGACGACCTCAGCTGAACGGGAAGGTAGAGCGACATCCACAGCCGAGCAGGGATGCTGAGCGGCATCCACAGCTGAACAGGAAGGCTGTGCGACGACCTCAGCTGAACGGGACGGCTGCGCGACGACCTCATGTGCATGCACTGTACCGTGATGGTATTCCTAGTATGCGGTGTGGAAACTTCACACTGGACATATAGAAATTAAATGAAAAATAAGCAGAAAGTTTTTTAGGGAAAAAAGGAAAAAAAAACTTACAATAACCTAGTTGCATAAGTGTACACACCCTAAACTAATACATCTTCTTTTGGTTATTTCCTTTCTTTGTTGATTTGGATGCCTGCTTTGAGTCACTGTCGTGCTGAAAATTGAAATTCATTTTCATCTTCAGCTTACCAGCAGACACCAGAAGGTTTTGTACTAAAATCAACTGGTATTTGTAGCTATTCATGATTCCCTCCAACTTGATAAAAGCTACACTTCTGGCTGAAGAAACACAGCCCTAAAGAATGACCATGCTTTACCATGGTGATGGTGTCCTTTTGGTGATGTTATTTTCATGCACCAAACATATCTTTTGGAATTATGGAATTATTTGGATTTTGTCTTATCATACAATTAAACATTTTTAATTTATTTGAGCTTAGATGTTTTTTTTTGTGAGAAAAGGGTTCTATCTTGCCACCCTATCATCCCATATCTCAGTCATGTGAAGAATATGAGAGATTGTGGTCCCATTCAGAGAGTAATCAGTACTTGTCAAATATTCCTACACCTCCTTTAATGTTGTCATAGGTCTCTTGGCAGCCTCCCTGGTAAGTCTTTGGCTTGTCCTTTTATACATTTTGGAGGGACGTCCTGTTCTTTGTGATGTCACTGTGGTGATCCATTTTTGTTGCCTATTTGTTGTTGATGGCTTTTACGGCATTCCATTGTACATCTAAGATTATGGTAATTATTTTATATCCCTATCCTGATCAATAACTTTCAAGAAGTGAGATACCATGCATGCTTTGTAAGCTCTTTACCAACCATGATTTCAGCAGTCAAATGAAACCAATAAAATCCTAGAGAAACAGCTGGTCTTTTTTTGGGGTTAATCAGAATAATTTTATTGATAATGACTGCATGATAATTGCTGTTGAACATGAGACTGAATGTGATTAGTTTATTCGGAACACAGCCATATCAATAGCTATAAAGGGTGTGCACACTTATGCAACAAGGTTATTGTATTATAGCTTTTTATTACCTATTTTTCCCTAAAATGTTTCTGATGCTTTTTCACTCAATTTTAATAAGTTGTAATATCATGTTGAGGGTGGAAAATGTTCTGAAATGATATCTGATATTAATTTTGTGTGTAATTTTTTTTATTACACTGAGTCATTTTAACATGGGTGTGCAGACTTATTATATATGTGTGTATGTATATATGTGTACACGTATATATGTGTACACACGTATATGTATACACACACACGTATATGTGTACACACGTATATGTGTACACGTATATATGTGTACACACGTATATGTGTACACGTATATGTGTACACACGTATATGTGTACACGTATATATGTGTACACACGTATATGTATACACACACACGTACATGTGTACACACGTATATGTATACACACACACGTACATGTGTACACACGTATATGTATACACACACACGTATATGTGTACCCCACCTATACACACACACGTATATGTGTACACACGTATATGTGTACACGTATATATGTGTACACACGTATATGTATACACACACACGTATATTTGTACACACGTATATGCTTTCATCTTTGTGTTTCAAGAATTTTAAACTAAAGATCTGTCTATAAAGGGCACGAGAAACAGAAAACAGGAACTGTTCTTTTTTTCTTTTCTTTTCTTTTTTTTTGCACATGTATTGTTGATTTGGTTCTCCTCCTTTTTCCTGTACACTTGACAACCACTCTGTTTCACCCCAGCCAGCCCCTCCACCACCGTGAATTCTCATTTACTACCCCTCCAAAGCCCCCACCTCTTCCCTTCTACCCTCCCTCTTTCTCTTACTCATCTTTTTCCTGTTTTCTTGCTTTAGGCATCAGCATATCTAAATCATTATCATTACCCCTGACATCAAAATTCTGTCCACTTCAACTGCACTTTGCATGATATTAGAAAGATGCACAACCTTGCACCAGTCAGTGTTTCAATCTAATGCAGAAGCTGAAGGCACACATGCTTTGGCTCATGTGTTATATAAGGAGCAGTCTTTGTCATTAGAACCATACAATGAATGCTCATATCCACTAACAAAATGTCTGACTTGGTGGAAAATAAAAATGGAAATTGAAGTGAGTGCAGACACAGCTGCCTGTCGCAGGCCAGGATCACTGCTCTCTCTCTCTCTCTCTCTCTCTCTCTCTCTCTCTCTCTCTTTCTCTCTCTCGCTATAATGTGCACAGGTGCTGCTTAATTCAATTGGAAAACGTTGCCATGGTTTTACATTAATATGTTTCCATGTTACCCGCACAACGGTTGTCATGGAGATGATGGGACTTATTTAAGCTGAAACTTTAGGCTGGTTGGAGGAGAGAGAAAGAGAGAGAGAGACACACGCACAGAGAGACAGTGAGAGAGAGGGAGAGTGTGTGTGAGAGAGAGCGCTTTAGTGTGTGTTTTGATTATCTCTCATTTAATTTAGATTTGTTTTCATGCTCGGTCATGAAAATGGCATAAAACTGATGCACACTGCACAGATCTTTTTGTGTTTCATTAGAGAAAGTGAAACAAGCTGGTGCTCTAATTAAATGACTTGCAGTGAGCAGTACTTCCTCTTATAACCGCTGATTGCTCTCTATTTCTCTCTGCTCTCTAAAAGGAAAAAAAAAACAAGCTGCAGGCCATTTCATTTGTTTATTAGGGACCTTCAATTTATTTTGCTGAGTTTTTGAGGCTCTTCTTTTTTTTTAACAGACAGATTAATTCCATTTTTTAAAGTTGAATGACAGAGAGTGTACTCTGTAAAATGGCCCCAGTCTAGAATTTATCTCCACAAATGTTTCCCATAGATCTCATTCTAACTCTGAGCAAAGACTCCATTGTATGAGCTTTTGCATCACTAAGCACTATTAAGCTATAGAGACTGTACAGAAGCATGCTTTTATTGTAAAGATACTGCCATATAGTGTTATAGAGTTATTGAGACAGCACATAGGAAACCTTTTAGAGCTATATTTATATCAACCTTTTAACTGAGACCATATACTGTGTCTTTATTCAGGTTGACAAGGAGAATGAAAGGATGGCTGGTACATTTTTCTGTTTGTCCAGCTAAAGATAGATAGATGGATCAATAGATGGTTAAAGACAGCGAATGGGAGCTGCACTGACTATATAATGTTTTGCACTGGATAAAAGTAAGGAAATATAAATGTTATTCTTGGGCTTATGTCATTGTGAAATTGCTAGTTCGAATCCTAACAATTATACAACCATCTGCGGCCAGGAATCCATGATAGCTAACTTGTCCACGTTCCCCTGTCAATCAGAGCGACACTAACCAATCATCCGTGAACTCGCACAACACATCGAACTCTGAGGCAGACGGGCTACAAGAGAAAAATAAAAATAGAATTAAAAATACTAGGGGCAAATATGTGAGTAAGGAAATCCACTGTTTTTTTCTGAGTGAACCTGCTTCATTCTTGCTGAAATTTTTTTACACAAGGTTCTCTTTCTATTCATTCAGACCTGTTCACAATGCTGATCCCTTGACTAATTGTCAAGATAATATAATGAGCTTCCAGTTTTTTTTCTTTCTTTTTCAGTGTTAGATAGTTGGAAGCACATTTACAGTACTGGAATAAAGTAGAAATAACAAAACAATCTATCGACTGCATTGAATTTAGTACACAGTGGCAAGAGAAAGTATGTGAACCCTTTGGAATTTCATGGTTTTCTACATAAATTTGTCAGAAAATGTGATCTGATCGTCATCTAAGTCAAGGGTATTGAAAATATAATGTGTCTAAAATAATAACACAAAATAAATTCTGATCTTTCGTGTCTTTATTGAACACACTCATTCAACATTCAAAACGGCAGTGGAAAAAGTAAGTGAACCCTTAGAATTAATAACTGGTTGACCCCCCCTTGGCAGCAATAACCTCACCCAGGCGCTTCCTGTAGCTGTGGATCAGACCTGCACATTGTTCAGGAGGAATTTTCGCCCATTCTTCCTGCAGAACTGCTTTAACTCGGTCATAATCTTTGGACGTCTCATGTGTATGGCTCTCTTCAAGTCATTCCATAGCATCTCTATTGGGTTGAGGTCTGGGCTCGGACTTGGTCACTTCAAAAGGCAGATTTAGTTTTTCTGAAGCCATTCTGTTGTGGACTTGCTCCGGTGTTTTGGGTCGTTGTCCTGTTGCATCACCCAACTTCTACACAGTTTCAGCAGACGTACAGACATTCTCACATTATCCTGAAGAATTGTCTGATATACTTGGGAATTCATCTTCCCTCAATGATTGCAATCAGGCCAGGCCCTGACGCAGCAAAGCAGGCCCAAATCATGAAGTTTCCTCCACCATACTTTATGGTTGGGATGATGTTTTCATGATGATATGCAGTGCCCTTTCTACGTCAGATATAGTGCTGTGTGGTTTTTCCAAATAGTTCAATCTTAGTTTCATCAGTCCACAAAACATTTTGCCCGTACCGCTGTGGAGTGTCATGGTGCTCTTTTGCAAACTTCAGGCATGCAGCAATGTTCTTTTTAGTAAGCAGTGGTTTCTTTGTGGTGTCCTGCTGTAGATACCCTGTTTGTTCAATGTTTTGCGTATTGTAGACTCATGAACAGTTAGGTTAGCCAGTTCCAATGAAGCCTTTAAATCTTTGGCTGTCTTTTGGGGTTGTTTCTTTACCTCATTGATGAGTCTTCGATGTGCTCTTGGTGTCATTTTGACTGGACGCCCACTTCTTGGTAGAGTAGCAACAGTCCCAAAGTGTCTCCATTTGTAGAATGTTTGCCTAACTGTAGACTGGTGAAGTTCTAAAGTCTTTGAAATCACTTTGTGACCCTTGCCAGCTTTATATAAATCAACTATTCTTGATCGTAGATCCTCTGAAAGCTCTTTTTAGTGATGCATGGCTCACATAAGTGTGTGCTTCTTGTGCAGAGCAAACTCCAAAAGTTTGAGGGTTTTTTATCAGTCAGAGTAGCTGTATTCCACACCTCCAAGCTCATTTTCTTAACGAGACTCCTTGTGTGCTAAAACCTGACTCCAAGTAGCTTTTTTGAGGTCATTAACTCAAGGTTTCACATACTTTTTCCACAATCATTATGAGGTTTCTTTGGTTTTTCTCAATAAAGACTTGAAAGATTGGATTTTTTTGTGTGTTATTATTTTAGACACATTATATTTGTCAATACCGCTGACTTAGATGAAGATCAGATTTTATGACAAATTTATGCAGAAAACCATGAAATTCCAAAAGGTTCACATACTTTTTCTTGCCACCGTATATCTAAAAAGTACATTCATACATAGTATATATCATGATATATGGTATTTCATAAGGCATATTAGAATAGCTATATATTACAATATTTTATTGTTAGTAGGATATATTTGTGATGATTCCAGGTGAACTGAAGTCAGACAATTTGTTAAGGGGAACTGTAAAATATTTTCTATTACTCCAAATGAATGCCTCATAGTCTACTGGCTTTCTCCTCATTTAAACTTTTCACAGCAGGAAAGTGACAATGTATTATTATGACTGAGGGAAAAAAATACCTTTGTTGAAAACCTATAGTGGGCAGCAACACAAAGAGAGATGAGAAAATGGCAGCAGAGTTGGTCACATCTATATGCAAGACTGTGCTTTGTCATACTTTCCACCATCTTTATTCATTAATGAGAGAGAGAGGGAGAGGGAGAGAGAAAGAGAGAGAGGAAGAGAGAGAGAGAGAAAGGGGAACAGACTTGGTAATCCTTATTTGAACTGAATGTGACAAGATTACTTTCTCTCTCCTCTGTGACAGTTAATTGTAGATGAGGACAAATGTCAAAAATGTTTAGCTGCGCTTGACTGGAGTTAATTACTGACCCAAGGCAGAAGTGACTAATGCATTGATTTACTGATAAAAATCCATTCTCCAAATGTTTTTGCTACTGATTTAATTTTCTTAATATTTATTATTTCGGAAAGATCAGTGTTTAGGGCTATGTTTTGTCCTGTCATTTTGTGAGTGGAAATGAGCGAGTTTGTAATGTGAGTTTGTGGTGGAAAGAGTACAAAAGTAAAAGTACTACTACTGTAGTAATAAGTACTGTAGTACTGACTAACTACATTTACTCTTACAAATGACTTTTCTTCCTCATGAACTTTGCTGAAGTAAACACACTTCAGTTATTCATATAGGCTAGCCAGCTTAATCTGATGTTCAGGTTTCTTTAGCTTACTAGGTTGTCTAGCTAGCTAGCTCGTGTTAATTAATACACCTTTCTAGCTATCTAGCAAACATGTTCTTTACACATAATCCTGAATGTTACCTATAAGGGTGTAGCAGCACATAAATATACAATGGAAAAAAAAAATGTCTACACACCCATGTTAAAATATCAGGTTTTTGAAAAGTTAAGGAATAACACTAAGCTAAATCATGTCAGATCTTTGACCACCTTTAATGTGCAATTGCAAAGTATACAAATAAAGTGAAAAACAATCAGAAACTTTTATAGAGTACAATAACGTACAATAACCTGGTTACATAATTATGCACACCCCTTAGCTAATACTTTGTTGAAGCAGCTTTTATACACCACTCAGTGCTTTTTGGGAAGAGTCTATCCGCATGGAAATGTGAAATTCCTTTTCTTCAGCTTACAAGCAGACACTACATGTTTTTGCACTAAAATTGGCGGGTATTTGTAGCTATTTATGATTCCGTCCACCTTGATAAAAGCTACGCAAGAAGCTGAAGAAAAGCAGCCCTAAAGCATGATGCTGCCACCACCATGCTTCATCATGGGTATGGAGTTCTTATGGTGTTCTTTTGGTCTATTGGAAGCCTCCCTGGTTAATTTTTGTCTTGTCCTTTTTTGTCAATTTTAGAGGGACATGCTGTACTTGGTGATGTCAAAAACAAATGTAGTGAAGTTGAATGGATCATTTTTAATAAAGTCGAGTAAATTGTGATTTAATTGTACAAAAAAAGAGTAGTTACCATTACATTAATCTATGTACTCGTGTACTGTAACAAGAGTACATTTAGTTTGTTATTTTCCACTCCATTCAGGCTAATTTTGGAATCTGTGCAGTAGTGTTAACACTTATGCTTGAAGTACCACACAATACAAACTACCTGTTTAAGACATCGTGACCTTGCAATTCAGCATAACCAGGTGTCAGGTACATTTGTATGTTTGCACTGTTTTGAGGCTACGAGCAGTAGAGCATGATGTACAGTGAACTTTAATGGTAAAAAGCAGCTCTGTGAGATGCAGTCAAGCTGCTGAGAGCTGGACCTGCTTCTCATATGTTGTCAGCTTTGAGTGATAAGAGCCTGGCAGCCTATTTATTTCACTGGGTCTTGATCAATACTTGTGCGTTCTGGCTAAATTGCCTCCATTGCTTATAGCTCACACTGTGAATGAGGATAGAACATGCTGCTCAGAGTTTATGGGGAGAACTGAAGCCAGACTCAAATGCTAATGCAAATATAATGGTCAGTAAATCCTATATTATAGACATGTAGTACACTTTCTTATCTTCAGAATTCCAGATCATTGATAAATACACAAAATTCTATCTTTAACTGTGTCTTTCTCTGACAAGGATGAGAGTATTAAACGATGTTCCAATGAGTAGCAAAGGGTAGCAGTGATGCCTCGCAGCTCCAGACGAATGTACAAATGATGATGTCCTTATAAATCACAGCATACATTCATTTGTTCATACATTCATTTTCCATAGTGCTTATTCTACACAGGGTCATGGAGGAGCCTGGAGCCTATCCCAGGGAGCTCATGGCACGAATGCACACACACTCACACACCCATTCACACACCATTTGGAAATGTCAGTCAGCTTACAATGCATGTCATCGGACTGGGGGAGGAAACCAGAGTACCCAAATGAAACACCTGAAGCATTAGGATAGCATGCAAACTCTGCACACACATAGCTGAGGCAAGACTCGAACCCCTGGAGTTGCGATGCAAACGTGCTAACCACTAAGCCTCTGTGCGCCGTAGAACTTTCCATCAAAGTCACATTGGAATTAGTCAAATATAATGCATGGTGGTGCTGTGGGTAGCATTGCCGCCCCACAGCTCACTGGTACCCAGTTCAATCCTGAGCTCTGGTGACTGTCTGTGTGTAGTTTTGCATGTTCTCCCTGTGTTGTTGTGGGTTTCCTCACACCTCCCAAAACATGATGGTTGGTGGACCAGTATATATAGTAAATATATTATAATTGAGTAATTCTGCCCTTTACAGTGGTGCTTGAAAGTTGAAAGTCCTAAAAGTAGACAAAGAGAACACAAACAAATCAGACAAAAATATTATATTTGGTCATTTATTTATTAAGGAAAATAATCCAATATAATTTATCTGTCAGTGGTATAAGTATGTGAATCTCTATGATTAGCAGTTAATTTGAAGGTGAATTTACAGTCAGGTGTCAATCAATGGTACGACAATCAGGTGTGAGTGAGCACCCTGTTTAATTTTAAGAACAGGGATCTATCAGACTCTGATCTTCACAACACATGTCTGTGGACGTGTATCATGGCACGAACAAAGAAGATTTCTGAGGACCTCAGAAAAAGAGTTGTTGATACTCGTTTGTAAAAGGTTACAAAACCATCTCAGAAGAGTTTGGACTCCAGCAGTCCACAGTCAGACAGATTGTGTACAAATGGAGGAAATTCAAGAGCAGTGTTACACTCCCCAGGAGTGGTCTACCAACACAGATCACTTCAAGAGCAAGACATGTAATAGTCCGCGAAGTCACAAGGGAACCAGGGTAAATTCTAATCAACTAAAGGCCTCTCTCACATTGGCTAATATTAATGTTCATGTCACCAACGTGAGAACACTGAACATTAATACTGTGCATGGCAGGGATGCAAGAAGAAAGCCACTGCTCTCCAAAAAGAACAATGCTGTCCATCTGCAGTTTGCTAAAGATCACACGGACAAGCCAGTAGGCTATTGGAAAAATGTTTTGTGGACGGATGAGACCAAAATAGAACTTCCATCCATCCATCCATCCATCCATCCATCTTCTACCGCTTGTTCCTTCTTCAGGGTTGCGGGAACCTAGAGCCTATCCCAGGAATCATCAGGCACAAGGCAGGGAACACCCTGGACAGGGTGTCAGTCAAAATAGAACTTATTGGTTTAAATAAAAAGCATTATGTTGGAGAAAGAAAACAACTTCATTCCAGCATAAGAACCTTATCCCATCTGTGAAACATGGTGGTGGTAGTATGATGGTTTGTGCCTGTTTTGCTGCATCTGGACCAGGACGACTTTACATAATTGGTCGAACAATGAATTCTGAATTATAACAGCGAATTCTAAAGGAAAACATCTGTCCATGATCTGAATCTCAAGAGAAAATGGGTCATGCAGCAAGGCAACAACCCTAAGCACACAAGTCGTTCTACCAAAGAATGGTTAGAACGTTAATGTTTTGGAATGACCAAGTCAAAGTCCTGACCTTAATTCATTAGGAAGAGGGTCACACCAGATACTGAATACAAAGGTTCACGTTTTTATTTTTTTTGCCCCTCACAGATATGTAACATTGCATCATTTTCCTCAAGTATAATATTTTCATCTCATTGTTTAACTAGGTTCTCTTGATCTACTTTGAGGACTTGTGTGAAAATCTGATAATGTTTAAGGTCTTATTTATGCAGAAATATAGAAAATTCTAAAGGGTTCACAAACGTTCAAGCACCACTGTAGGTGTGCTACACTGGGTAAGTGCTGTGGAATTGATTTTGCTATTCATTTGAATACATCAACTTTTACAAAAACAAACAAAAAAAACCCCCAAACAAACAAACAAACTATTCTGAGTAATCACCAGCAGTTGCTGATATGTAGTTCTTCTTTAAGTATTTCATCAATTTTCTCAGATGTTTAGAAAAGGTGCAAGCTTGTCCAACTTGCATGTAGCAATGTTGCAACATGCTGCTTAAAATAAATGCAAAGTTAACCAGAACACTTTGAAGTGTTTTGACAGTTGCTTCTTCACTCAGTGACATTTCAACCCCATACCACCTGTACAGAGAAAGGGGAGGGTTCAAACACTTCCTCTGACCTTGCTGTCCCTGTGCCAGAGATGCTGTTGTGGTTGCATCACATCCTCTATGAGAGAGCCCTGACTTCTTGTGCATTTCCACTAAAGCAGCATACTGTCTGATTTAATAGTTAACGGTGAGGTTTAACAATTAAAAGCACCTTAATGACCACTGGAAAAGAATGGATTAAAAATAACATCGTATTTATATACACAATCAAATGCAGAATCATATACAGATACTGAATGTCTGTCCTCCGCTTTGCCCATCCTTCACTTCTTTTCATTCTTACTCCTGCATTAGATTTCTCACTGACTCTACATCTATGTAGTTAATGTGCCAGCAGCTTGGATGAGTATGGCTGTCATTCCCACAGACTTTGCCACATAGAAGCGCAGTCATTAGTATTATGCCACAAAATGCCTGGGCTTCCTGTTACCACCATCCTTGACTAATTTTTTTTTTTTTTTACTTCATCGAGAGACGGGGAAAAGAAAAGACAAATCCCCGGAGCACCAACAAGCCTTCACATCTCATTTGACTGCGCTAATTACCTTTCACATTATTAATTGGACCAATTTGGATTAGTCTTGGAAGAAAACGATTCTTGGCAAAGTGCAAGCCATTAGTTAGTCATGAAAACATTATTAATGTAAGGATTTAATCTGGGTAAATATGACAGAATTAAAGAAATAAGGCCAATTATTACATGGCATGCTCAGTCAATCTCCAGTGTAGTGCGAGTAATATGTGTGACTGCTTCAATTAGAAATGCTGACCTGCCAGTCTCACTTTCTCTCTACTCTTTTCCACTCCTTTGTACATCAGTGCCGCATTACATAACAATAAATAACTGGTGTGTTGGTGATTGATGAAGTATATCTACAGTGATTCACTATTTAGATTAAACTCATTAGACATGGACTGCAACAGTACAATAGAATACATTCCCGAAAGAGATTAGAACTGCAACTGTAGATGTCTGCCACATAATAATGAAGTTAACCATGTTCAGCGCTACTTTGAAAACAGATTGAACGTTAGATAATGTTTGCATTTAGTTTCATTTATTTTATTATATGATAACTATTAGTAGACAGTCCATACAGGATTTCACAGAGTTTTTTTGTGAGTGTTGAGGCCAAAAATGGCTTCTACTGCTGCTTTTTTTTTCTTCTTCTAAACTTGCAAACCAATTTTGCAGATTTTTTGATTTTGTGTGGTTTTTTTTCCCCTGGAAACTACTTGAATTGGCGAAATCACAATTGCACCAAATTGTTCTGCACGGTCTTTCACAGTGATGTTTGTCGGTAAAGGAGGCCTTTTAGCTGTACTAAAATTTGACACACGTGAATCAAAGAGAGCTTTAGCTGAATGGCCAATTTTTTTCTTAACCCAAATTGGTGGAAAATCTGCGTAATTTTGAACAACTGTAAACTCCTCTGTAATATTGTGGTGTATGCTTGATGCTTGAGTAGACAGTGGCGTCTATAATGAGACTGATCGTGCTTATTGCTGCATGAAATACTTGGTTAGTGAGGATTTTTAATGGAGAAGAACTCATGGTGTAACTTGGTGGTGTTTTTCTCACTATGAACTATATTATATTTACTATTAAATTTTTTTGTGTACTGTAGGTCTGGATGGAGCTATTGAGACTTTCATAATAGTCCCTTCAAATTCATGTACGTAGTACGTGGACTCTTTGGAAGCATGCCAAAATATTATAAAGCCTCATATCATGTTAGTGAAGTTAAACTAACATGTTTGCATTTACGTGTATGCCGTTTTGCAGACGTCCTCATGGGGCATCTCAGTTCAGTTAAGTACCACGAGTATAGCTAAAACTGTCATTTATAGATTAACATGTCTAAGAGATGTTCTCCAGTATTTTCCCTATCATCAGCAGATATCAGGAATTCAAATGTTGGCCGATCAGGACATCTCATGGATATAGAGGAGTGCAGTTAATGTTTTTCTCCATGTGTGTTCTGTTTCGTGACGTAGCATAAGCAGCAGTTCGAAAGGATGCGGTTGGCAGGCTTCACATGTCTCAGAGGAAGCATGTGTTAGCCATCACCCTCTCTGGTTGGTAACTGTTGTGCAGTAGGAGAATTAGATCGTGGGTGAAGTTTGCCAACGACCACAATGGGAGAAAATAGTGTAAAAATATAAATAACAGGTCAACACCCTTTCTTTTTTTCTTTCTTTCTTTCTTTTTTTTTTTTTTTTTAGAACTTTCATGAAAAAGTTTCCACAACCTCACAAATATTTCTGTCTTGTGAGTTGACATAAGAGTTGGGAAATAATGAATAAAAAGGCATGAGTCGAATGTGTTTTACGGTACAGAATGTGTGAGGAGTAAGCTGAAGAAGCCCATCTGGGGTTTTGCTTAAATTGTGTAGCCCACCGTGGGATGACAAAAAGTGTAATTAGGTAATCTTAGTCGTACCGCCTCCATATAACCATAAACTCCTACATATTACTAAGTTCTGATTACAAGGCTGTGCTTTCCCTTTGAATCCACAAGTAGCACATAATCAGATGGATATTCAAAAACCAACCTTTGGTTTCCTTTTTATTTGTCATGAAAGAAAGAAAATGTTGTGAGAACAATATGTCCAAAAAAGGACATAAACTTTAACATTTAACATAACATAAGAGGATATAAATATAAGAATGTATCCCAGTTGTTACTTATATCTAAGAGCTATTAATGAATCAGCATTAAGGCATTAATAATCTGTAAATTTAATTTAAATGATCTGAATGAAATTTCTTTTAAACATAGTAAAACTATATTTTGTTTACTAGGGTTGTTTAATTGTTTGTCACAAAGTAGTATGACAAGAAATCATTTTTAATGGTGGTTGTGGACTTCACGTGTCATAAATGCAGATGGTTTAAATTTACCTTCGAGGACAATTTGTTTGGAATATAAGCTTGATAAATGAGGCATCCTGATCGCTTCCATATGTGAGCAGTGACGTGAAAATGTTTATGTAGCCGATGTCTGAAAGTTAAAAGTTCAGTGCAACCTATATTTGCCTGATCAATTTAGTGAAGGAGTTTCTGGAATTGTTAGACCGAGCGAAGGCATGACAAGGCACATCTAACCAAGTGGAGATTGTAATTCATGTGATCTCTTTCACCTTGGGCAAAGTTAAGTGTTTGCTCCATTGTCTAAAATATTTTACTGATTTAACACAGGGCAACATGGGTAATTGAATATATTGAAGCTTGGCACACATACTTTTGAAAGATATGCAACATGATGGCGATGACAGTGAGCTGAATGCTCAAATACTGGTGTGGAAATATGAATTTTCTCCTCATCTGGCTCACAATCTGTTTCCTTTAGTGTCAAGTGACTTTTATGAAAAATCTCTCAAACAGAAAGTATCTTCAGGAGCAATAATGTCCTGCACTAATTTAATACCTTATTACCATAAGCTTAGTGCGACGCATGCATAATAAATTTGTTGTATCACACCCGACTCAGGCATAGGTTTGGAACAGGATTGTGGATCCTGAAACGCCAGTCCCATTTGCATGATATGATGTGAGAGTTGAATGAATTGGAGGATTATGTAGAACGCTGTCTTCTTTCCCAGGCCCATTGTGCTGCAAAGAAGTATCACATACCCACAGATGGGTAAGAATTTGGAACCAACCAATGAGGAATTTATGAAAAAAAAAAAAAGAAATACAAATGGATGATTTAAAAAAAGAGCAGAAATAAGTAGGGAAAAAAAGGTGGTGGTGGCGGTGGTGATTTTCAAATACTTAATTTTCATTTTAAGACAGACTAACATTTTAAACAGACTCTATATAAACTTATACAAGTTTCGTACAGTGTTTGGGGGGTGTAAATGAACTTTAACTTTATAGGTATATCCTCACTTTGAGAGTCAAGCGGATGTCATTAGCTCATTATAGACTTTGTAGTACGTTCCCTCTGAGAACCAAGTATGCTAAGTTTCACAATACTTAACAATAAAAGATCAACCCTTTTCCCAATAGTCCTGAACATCAGTTGAAACTTTGGAACATTGCCAGTTGAAAGCTCATACTGAAAGCATACATAAACCACACCTTATGCAACTTGTCACACAGTGGAACTGTGGTATCTCTTACATTAATCAGTTCACACCTTTGTAAAAATGTAGCCACACATTTCCACACAAAATATTTTTGACATTCTCAGCACCTCAGTTGATTTTAATATGCTGATAAAAGGAGCATATTGTTCTTCAGTTCTATACTGCCAGAGATAAGCGTTTTTGAAAAATGAGAAATGAGTGTATTGAGTCAGGACCTACTTTGCATTGCATAAGCCTGTAATATTTGCACAGAGTAAGAGATGTGTCTTCAGCTCTATTGGAAAGTTCATGACTAAGCAACTTTTGTCCTTCTTGTTCAATACGTATGCTCACTTAAAAGTTAGTAGGTCATAAAGAATGAGTAGGAGTTCACCAAAAGCTTAAAATTTGTGAGAAAACCCTGCCATTTGTCTATCATACCACTAATGCATAAAGATGATGAACATACTTGCTTACCATTGCACACTTCTTCAGAGGTAGAGCAATGCAACTGGTGTAACAGTTCATCTGAATAGCTGTTTGAGCACTGCTATATGTTAGCTCCGTCATCCCCTGGTGTCCTACAGCACAGATGTCCAAATACACTTAAATGCTGTGTTGCCTACTAAAATGTGCAATTGGTGCAGAAATAACATTCATTGAGTGTGAAGCACAGGACAGGGCATGTGTTGTTTGAATATGAGCCTGTTACTGAATGTGACATGTTGAAGCGCACTTCTTTCCTTTTTTAAAGGTCACCTTGACTGTTGAAGAACCACCAGTCAAGTTTCAGTCTTACCATTTCTACATTTAACACATCTGCAGACATTTACTGAGCCCTAGATCATAACATAAGCATTTTTATAATCATGTTTACAATTCAAGATTCAAGATTCATGTTTTTTTTTTATTAACATATGTACATGCTACCTTTACAGTGAAATTCTCAGTTTGCTCATTTCCATTGACTCTGCAGTAGAAAATAGAGGATAGAATCTATCAGACATAAACAACAGGTGGTAAATGTAATAAAAATGGTGTATATGTATACATATATATATATATATATATATATATATATATATATATATATATATATATATATATATATATATATATATATATATAGTATATGGTGGTATAAAAATATATACAGTTTATATACAAGGTGTGAGGTAATGTACAAATTAGCTGTTGATGTGATTTGGTACAGTCACGTACAGTACGTCCTGTTAAGCGGACACTTTTTTATGCAGTCAGTCTATCACATGTGTAAAGGGAAAACTGAAGTACTAGTATAGAGAGTACTAGTGGTGTTTGAACTAGAATTAACCATGAATGATTTTGGGCACAAAACATCAAACCAGCATGGTGATTACTCTGATACAGAGCAAATTTGGTAGAAGTGTCTGAGGACTTGAACGTAAAGCAATTCATATTTTTTTCATTTTTGTCTTCACAGTAAGTACCCAATCTTATTTAATAAACATGTGCAAATTACACACATAATTTGTACCAAGACACACACACACACACACACACACACACACAAATAATGAGCAGCACAGATGGAAATGTACTCACCATCATTATGGCTGATCCAAATACTGTATATGGAGACTGATGTTACGATCATCTAATAAAATGACAAACAGTCTCACATGAGGTTTTTTTTTTTTAATTTATTGAAAGCATTGTCAGACTAAGTAGGAGAAAGCCTGGAGTCAAAACCTATAGCTTCTTCATCTAGCCTCACTTCATCTTCTGTCATATTTTATTTAATTATCTACTTCAAGGCCAATAGAGTGTGGAATAGGCCACTAAAATTAGGCAAGGATCAGTCTTGAAATACTCTAAAGGTTACCTGATTCCAGAGTAGTAATTGCACTAGCAAGACTATTATCTCCGACGGCAACTGTGATCACAGCAGATACAAAAGTGAAGCATTCTCATGATGTTTTATGTGCTTTTAGGTTCAGAGACAATACATATGATTGCTGCCCATGAACCGTTACTTCCACTGGTGGACAGACATGCTTGTCTGCCTTTTCATGATGTGAATAAAAAAAAAAAATACATAATAGACTAATCCCAATTTTGGTAAGTTGTGACAGTCATGAATATTCAGCAGAACTATTATAGGCCTGAAGCTGTGACAGTTCTGTTTATATGAAACAACAAACAAGAAAATTATAATTAAAGATGAAATCTGCATTTGTATCATGAAATATGTTTAACTCTGGTTCTTTTATACCAAAATCCTCTTTTTTTTCATACAATGTGCAAAACCTCTTCTGCTACAATACTACAATCGCTCTTTATCATGGGAGAGAAGAGGTGAGGGGGGCTGCAAAGATATCAACAGCAATGTTATTTTTCATCAGTCTCAGCTACAGCTCACGTTCATTGTCACAGAAAATGAGAAGGTTGCTGCAACACTGCGGAGAACGGGGGAAGGCCTGAGTGGAATAAAGGTACACAGATTCACCATGCATTATTCAGCAGCCAGGCCCTGTTTATATGTGCTGTTGATTTGTGCTGGCTGAAATGAGGGAAAAGACAGAGGGGGAGAGAGAGAGAGAGAGAGAGAGAGAGAGAGAAATATTCTCAGAATCTGTCATTTCTCTCATACTATTTATTTTTAGAGTTCCTGACTAGGCTTGTTGCTTCGCCTTCGTTTGCAGGACAGAACAGCTCATGTACTGTATATGAACTCTGAAATGTAGTATTGCATGATGGGAAGGTTGAAGTGAATGTTATGGTAATGATATTTACATCCTTTTATTTTCCACTCTGCAACTATAACCACCACTTCAATGTATAGGCTATAACGCATAAGAGTAATATTAAGTAATATAGGTTATACTGTCCCCTATTGAAATTCTTTTTTTCTTGTTACACTCTGAAGACGGGAAGATTTGGGTTTGAGATCAAAAGATGACATGAATATGAGATGATAGATCAGAATTTCAGACCAGAATTTTCTGGTTTTCCGTTTTGTTTATTCTTTTTTAACAATAAATGCAGTCTTCCCAGGTGAAACCCAAGGCTCAAACAAATAGCAGACATTCAGAGCTAGTAACTTCTGAGTCGGTGGTGTGAGAGCTGAGCGCGGAGCAGGAGATCCAGTTGTCCCAGGCGATCCAGGTAACGTGGAATACGGGAAAAACAGACCGGATAAGCACAGGGAAACGAAAAACACTAGACATAACAGGGAAAACACATGCAAGGAAGACCAGAAATGTACCGTACTGAAGCCGGAACGATCTGGCGATGAGTGGCTGAAGAACCGGGGATTATATACGCTGCTGATTGATGAGCTGATGAGAAGCATGTGAGTGACAGGCTGACGTGAAGCGGCTTCAGCTTGGAGATGTGAAAGGTGGGGTGGATGTGCAGGGACATGGGGAGCTTGAGCTTAACTGCAGAGGGATTCATAATGCTGTCGATGGTGAATGGGCCTAAGTACCGGGGTGAGAGTTTTTTGGCTTGTGTCTTCAGTGGAATGTTCTTGACAGAAACCCATACCTCCTGACCTGCTTAGTAGTAGGGTGCAGGAACTTGATGGTAGTCAGCCAGGCGTCAAATGCACTCAGTGGAGCAGAACAGGGTGAAACGAGTCTCAATCCATACCTTGCGGCAACAGCAGAGGTGGGCTTGCACAGAGGGGACCACAATGTCATTCTCCTGGATGGGGAATAATTGAGGCTGGTAACACAGGGAACACTCAAAGGGGGACCTGCCAGTGGTGGTGCTGGTCAGGTAGTTGTGGGCATACTCCATCCAGGGTAAAATGGAGCTCCAGGTGGAGGGGTCATCAGGCGTGATACATTCCAGCACAACTTCCAACTCCTGGTTGGCCCGCTCTGCCTGGCTGTTGGTCTGGGGGTGAAATCCGGAGAACAAACTGACTGTGGCAAAAAGAGCATTACAGAATGCCCTCCAGATTTGGGAAACGAACTGTGGTCTGTGGTCAGAGACAATATCCTATGGAATGCCATTCTGGCTGAAGATGTGGCTGATGAGGAGGTCTGCAGTTTCTTGGGCCGTGGAGAGCTTGGGAAGGGCCATGAAATATATGAACTTTGAGAATCGGTCTACTATGGTAAGGATGATGGTGTTAACTTCAGAAGGGAGTAGACCAGTGACGAAGACCAAGGCAATGTGTGACTAGGGGTGACTGGGAATAGGCAGTAGTTGTGTAGGGCCATATTACGGGCACACATGGAGCTCGGGTGTCAGCATCCATCACTAGAAGTGCCGTTTCAATGAGTCTGGGATTGAGATTGGAGCCAGGGTAACAGGTGAACCGGGAACAGTGGATCCATTGGAGAATTTGGGAACGCACAGCGTCTGGGACAAACGAGTTGTGCGTTGTGCTGTCTGAACTATAGACTCAATCTCTCAAGTGACTACCCCCATCATGCAGGCTAGAGGGATGATGAGGTCTGGGGTGTCCTCTTCTTCCGAGGAGAACTGACGATAAAGGGCATCAGGCTTAGCATTCTTGGAGTCAGGGCGGTAGGTGATCGTGAAGTTGAACTGCCCAAAGAACAGGGCCCAGCATGCCAGACGGAGTTGAGGCGCTTGTCATTCTCTATGTAGGCCAAGTTATTATGGTAGGTCCAGAAAATAAAGCATTGCTCAGCCTCCTCGAGCCAGTGCCTCCACTCTTCCAAGGCTAACTTAATGGCTATCAACTCCTGATTTCCTACGTCATGGTTGCATTCTGCTGGGGAGAGATGGCGTGAGAAAAAAGAACAAGGATGCATTTTCTGGCCCGGGCCGGATCACTGTGAGATTTTGATCTCGTCCTCGTTATTTGATTCTGTTTTGCTTCTTTTATGCCCATTTTTTATCTGCACTTGCATCCGTCCTAACCTCTATTTCGTGACATACAACTGCAATCAAAGTTATTTAACCCACATTGCAAATCAGGTTTAATGCCAAAATGTACAGACTTTCAGAAAAGAAAAAGCAATTGAAATAGTTAAACACAACGAATGCTTCAAGTGTTTCCCCCAAATTCAATTGAAAATGCAACTTGTAATTACTTCTCTAGTGTTAAAATTATTCAAACACTTCATGGCAACCATCTGTGGTACTTAGTAGAGCACCATTTTGCTGTTATGACCTGCTGCAAACAAGATGCATAGCCAGACACCAGCTTCTGGCAGCATTCCTGAAGAATCTTAACCCATTCCTCATGAGCAATGGCCTCCAGTTCAGTAATATTTTTGGATTTGCCTGCTGCAACCACCTTCTTCAAATCCCACCAGAGATTTTCTATGGGGTTCAAGTCAGGGGACTGTGATGGCCCTATAGAATCTTCCAGAACTTCTGCCATCCTTGAGGTATGCTTGGGATTATTGTCCCGTTGGAAGGTCCAATGATGCCCAAGCTTCAGCTTCCTCACATGATGTTTTCCCCTAGGATTTCCTGATACTTCAATGAATCCATATTGCCTTCCACACGCTGCAGGTTTCCAGTGCCAGTGTGCAAAGCAGCCCCAGAGCATCATTGAGCCACCACCATGCTTAACTGTTAACAGAATGTTCTTTCTTCGTTCTTCTTCCTCCAGACATACCGCTGACCTATTGTGCTGAAAAGTTCCAGTTTTGTTTCATCGCTCCACAGAACAGAATCCCAAAATGTCTGTGGCTTATTTATATGATTGTGAGCCGAATTTTCTTGTTCTTTTGGGTCAGTAGTGGTGTACGTCTTGGAGTTCTGGCATAGAAACCTTCTGCGTTTAGTATGTGCCTTACTGTGCTCATTGAAACCTCAGTGTCTGTTGCCACCAAGTCTTGCTGCAGGTCTTTTACAGTCACTGAAGGGTTTTTCACAACCTGCCATCTCAGAAATCTGGTTGCAGCCATTGATAACTTCCTTTGTCTACCCATCCAGGTTTTTCATATATTTTCTGCCCCTAGCCAGTTCAGGTATTTCATGTGTTTCAGCTCAAGCACACCTGGTGCAACTAATGAAGCCCTTGATTAGTTACATTAGGTGTGCTTGAGACAACACCTGCTTTGCATATTTGTGCTGTTGTGAGGGATTCTATTCAGGGGGTTGAATAATTTTGATTGTTCAATCAAACTTTGTATATACACTGTGTGTGTGTGTATATATATATATATATATATATATATGTGTGTGTGTGTGTGTGTGTGTGTGTGTGTGTGTGTGTGTGTGTGTGTGTTTGTTGCAAAGTGATTACTAAACTGTTGTGTAACTCCCTGTAATATTTACCAAGAAATGATCACTTTGTAATAACAGACAAGTTTCATTTCTGGAGAATAGGGAGAGACACAAGCATTTGGACAGTCCATCATCACACATGGAGAGACTGAGTTTCCACTGCTGGCGTGACATTTAGATGTGGTTGCAGAAAAAAAAATTTGCCTGCTGTAGTAAAAAGGAGACAAGTAAATGCAACAGATATTATGAAAAAAAAAGCCGGTGCTTGGTGAGAAATGGCTGGTTTAAAGACAGGTCATAGAGAGAAAGAAAGAGAGCATGCGGTGGTGTGGGCGAAACGAAGCAGTTTCATAATGTTTCAGTGCTGAAAACCCGCGGCCTTCACGTGTGTAAGTATCTGCTGAGTAAAATGCAAACACCGCTCATGCTTCACAGTTCCCACCAAACACTTTCAGTACTGAAGACTTCTAAAGCTCTTAATGAGAGGCTTAACACTGATTCTTCAAAATACACTTAGAGCTATTTCATAAAGTGCTTTCATACTTTATTAGCAATGCACAATAACATTAAAACATCTTATGGTAGGCCACCTTTTAAATAATGAAATTGGCTGATAAAAGCAGTTAGATGCGTATTACTAATGCAAGAGTGCATTAGTAATCAAGTAATAAGAAGAACAGCATAATGGCGACTCTGAACTAAGCTGTTTACAAATGCAGCACACATGGTTTATCTCTAAATTGGAATGCTATAAACAGCAATTTGATTTTGACTGGACTTATTCAAGTCCTATTCTACTTGATTTAGTCTCTGAGACAGTGTAGTGTTGTATTATTCATGGATTTTGTGATCAACTATCTTAGTACTCACTAAAAGTCGTGCCTGACCCTCTTAGCACTTCGAAAACAACAACAGAAGCTTTGAGACAACACGGGTAATTAGAGAACGACAAGCGCCACTCCACAGGGTGGTTACTGGGAATAAATAAAGGATACTGTTGTTTCAGTGTGGGACATGGTCTGAAATCAGCACTGCAGTCTTTTATTCACCAAGCTAAGGCAGAAAGGATGAGAATCAACTATTCTGGTGGTTCTAAAGAATTCAAGTAAATCCAGTTCTCATATTATTTTGGTTAGAAAGAGGCAATTGTAGAATAAACACATGCTTGAGCAATATAAGCAAATCGTTCCTCACCTCTGTGGTCCGAGGTTCTGACAGAAGGACAGACTCATGGACATGATTTGGAACTTGTACTGTCAATGTTGTGACACTATTACTAATATCTATTTATTTACTGCCAACTTCACACTTTATCATTTTACTAACTTTCTACTCGCCCATTCTGTGGTTAGCATAATAAATATGTAGGAAACATAATTAGCAAGTTGCTCAGGATGAAAATACATGCTACTGAATGTGTCTATTATTTAGAAAATAAAAATGTATAGCCCTCTGTTGTTGTTGTTGTTGTTTTCAGACTGGTAGTGCATTTGACTTCTGACTCCATAAAATGTAGAAAATGTATCTAATGCAATATAACTGAGATAACTAACAATGCAATATTGACAAATAGTAATCTTACACAAGTGATGGCAGTGATGGAAGTGTGTGTGTGTGTGTGTGTGTGTGTGTGTGTGTGTGTGTGTGTGCTTCAGATGTTGCACCCTGAGATCTTGTAAATAAATAAATACATACATACACACATAAAATAACATTATTTAGGAGACATTTGTTAAACATTCTGTTGTCAATACCAGGACGAATACATGCCGGAAACACTCATGCACACACACGCGCGCGCACGCGCACACACACACACACACACACGCCTCCTACGCATTCCTTTGGAATTTGCAATCACTTTCAATCAGTATTGTGTTATTAAGCAATCAGCAACAAAGTGATACAGAGGGAGAAAAAAAGTTTTGGCACTGAGATAAGGTTCTTCTTTTGCGCAGTAAACTGCTGTTTCTTCATTTTTTTTTCTCTCTCTCTCTTGTGTGTGTGCGTGCGTTTGTGTGCGCGCGCGACTGTGTGTGTGTGTGTGCGTGCATCTTTTTGTACTAGGCTTCAGCCTGTTCTACACAAAGCCACAAGCTGATATCATAAAACGATGATTTTTGTCCTTAAAGACTAAGAACACAAATACAGTAGGAATGAAGATGTGAAGGTTATTAACATCTGATGACAAATGTTCCTTTGTGAGCAAAATAACAAGCTCATCATCAGATTGCAATCAAGCCTTTCTGCTCAGCATTTAAGATGTGAAAGAAGCATAATTGTTCTGCTGACAAGTACATTTATATCTGCGTAGCCTACCTGTAGACCAACTCAATCCCTAGAGAGAAAACTCCTGAAATGGAGTACTTTCCTATTATAAGGATAGAGAAAGCAGCAGAGCAAGCTCTCCTAAGTTTAGAAAGGAAAGTGAAGAAGAGCAGACTCTCTCTCTCTCTCTCTCTCTCTCTCTCTCTCTCTCTCTCTCTCTCTCTCTTTTAACACACCGTGGCATACAGTGTTGTACTTGACTGCGTTTGTGTTATCACTGTATTCAATGTGCATGTGCTGCCATCTACTGGTTTTGGGATTCCTAACACTCTTCTGCTGTGCAGACTGTAAAGCAACGAGTCTTTTACTTTTGGTGTTTTGCACTTTGATTCAAACTGTATAATTTAACCACGAAAATGGTGTCCATTCGTGTCCACTTATATCCAGTGAAACAGAAGGTCTCAGACAGAGGTCCTTCGTCAGCTGTGTAAGCTCAGTGCTTCTGGGGCTGTGCTGAAACCAGTGAACATTCAAAATGCTACATTTGAAGCTTTTTATTTTCATTTTTTTATTTTTATTTTTTTTACGACAGAATGTGTCTCACTAAGTCCTTGTAGTATTCACTATTCTGACAAGAGTTTTTTGGACCTTGGCAAAAGACATGAATGATTGTCTTGATTTTGTGAACAGTAAAGCACATCAAAATGTCTACCTTAAAGATATTCAAACCAATAAATATGATGGACCTGCAGGCATACAATTGCACCAGTTGCATCAATGATTTGCATTGTACCTGCTTTTTTTTATAGATCAGCAAAGTATGGCTTTGTTTTGCAGTACCAGAACCAGTAGTACCAGTAAAGACCCCCTTCAAACCACATTTAGACATAAGTTCAGGCCAAATGCATAAATGCACACATATAATATCTAGTTTCTTCAGCACCAAAAGGATGTAATTTTCAAACATTAGACAATAAATTGATGTAAAAGCACTTAAACTGTTTAAACATAAGTTCATTTCATACATTTGTTAAACAGCTAAAATACTGTATTTACTGATTTGATTAGTCTATAGTGGCAGTCTGTCAAATACAACACTTGGGAAATCTAAGCCAAAGCACAAGTTAGCATATCCTTCTGCAGATCACATCTCTGATTAATTTTAGAAGATGTATACAGTGCATGCTTGTGGAGCCCATTCTGGTATGACTGTGTTTGTATAATATAAATCAGTGAACTTCAGAAAGTGTTTCTATATTAATACTCCTGTGAGCAAAGCATCCCAAACCACAGTGTCAGCCAGCAAATAAAAGACAAGAGGTAAAGACTGAGTTCACTCAGCTATTCAGTGTGATTAACTCAAATCCTCAAATTAACACCCAGTTTTTATTAGACAATCACGCTACATGCTTGATACGTGTTCGCATGCTGAAACAGAAGAACAAGCATGCTAAAGAGGATGTAGAAACCAAAGCAGAAGTAAAAGGAGAAGGAGAACGTTTCTCTCTAGTCTTTTCATCCATGTCCTTGTCTCGATGTTATGTTCATGAGTAAATCTGGGCAAAGACCTAGATTTGAGCTGCATCACAATGCAGAGTTTCAGACAAAAACCACTCATTGTACTACAGTACTGTAAAACTGGAGTGGACTCAGCTTTCTGCCCTGTTGTACTTCTTGTTTGTAATCTTTTACATACTGTATTATGTGAAATACAATAAAGTATTGTTATACACGACATGCCCTTGGGTGCTATATTCTGTTTTCCTGTATGAAAGGGAAATAAAGAAAACCAGGCTTCAACGTCATTTATAAAAAAAAATACAGCAAAGTGATAGAGCGCCCCTGGAACAGTGGGTGTGTGTGCCTTGATCAAGAGCCTAATTTGGTTGTGCTGGGTTTTGGACTCACAGTCTCTGATTAACAGACCAGAACATGTACCTTAATCACTGATCCACCCGTGACCCTTAATGAAAAATACATCTGTGTTTTGTAGACATGAGACACAACAACATTCTGGAGTAAGGCCATGGTTATTGTCAGTTGAATGAAATCTAATTTATCTTTAAATGAAAGAAATTGAGCAGATCAGTAATACGAATGCTACCACATTGCTTCACTGTAAATAATGTCAGTGAAACATGACTATGGGGATCCACTGAAAATTAATACTGAAAATGATAACACAATTTGGAAAAGTTGGAATGTGTAAGTAAGCCTGAGGTAGCAATGTACAGTATAGTCTGGTACTGTGTGTTATATGATGACGTTATAGTATGTATGATTTTCTGGAATCCTACACAATCCTATTACATTGTATACGTAATATTTGCATATATTTGGTAGGCAGTTTTCAAGCTTGATGCCAGGGATACACCTTCATTGTACAGAGAGTACAACTTCATTGATGAAGCTGGGTTTACCATGACCAAAAGGAGGAAATGAGGGTAGAGCGTTATAAGCCACTGGGTCACTGTGGATGTCTCATGAAGGAAATATCACAATATACTGCCATGAGCCATTGTGCCTTGTTACCCCGGACCAATACAACACTGCACATCTACTAGCTTTCCTCAGCCATCTTCATAATAATGTCCTTCAAGAGCAGAGGGAGTGAGGGCAGCCAAAGCAGCCACACTGTTATTTGGGATAATGTCAGTTTTTACTCTGCTGCTGGGGAGCACGAGTGGTTTACTGACAATCACACATTCTGCAGTCTGGTTCTGCCAGCATACTCCTCATTCCTCAAACCTACAGGAGTTATTCACAACACACTAGTGGAAGATATTTTTATTATTTATTTATTTATTTATTTATTTTTTACAAGAATACATGAGTGATTTCAGGCACATAATACTCAATTCTATCCAGGGATGGATACGGCTCATACAAGGGTATTTCCAATTCCCCCTATGCCTGCCCACAGCTAAGACTGCATCTAATGTGGATGAGGCTCTGTGGCCTGACCAAGTCTAGAGACAAGATGACAAGAAGCAATAGTCAGAGTGACACACACACAGACACACACACACACAGTTGGGGTGCCATCACTTTTGTAAGATTACTATTGCCAGTATTGCATTCTTAGTTATCTCAGTTACATTGCATTAGATAATTTTCTACATTTTTTGGAGTCAAAAGTCAAATGCACTACCAATCTGAAAAAATAAACACCAGAGGGCTATACTTTTTTTTTTTTAAACAAAATTATTACAAGTTCCAAATAATTTGCATGAATTTATCTCTTAAAAATCATGCAAAACATATTCTTTGGTTTTTCTACCAGAACCTCGGACCACAGAGGTGAGGAACGATTTGCTTATATTGCTCAAGCATGAGTTTATTCTACAATTGCCTCTTTCTAACCAAAATAATATGAGAACTGGATTTACTTGAATTCTTTAGAACCGCCAGAATAGTTGATTCTCAAACCAACATGCATTATTCACCAACTGAACTGTTTTCTTTTGCCAGCTGTGAAAAATAGTCCTGCCATGCAATACTTATATGAATGAAAATAGAGTTGCCATGGAAATGGTTGCAATACTGATGAGGGCAGCTCTGTGCAGGGACATCAGCATGAGGCCCATTAAAGACCAGCTGTAGAATAAACTTATTTGAATAGGTTCAAACATGATTCCTTGTTGATTGGTGCAATACTTTTTTTAGGTATTGTTTTTGATCCTAACAATGGTAGCCTTAACCAGCTGTGGTATTGTGTGCAATTATAAATTTGAGTAGTACGGGAGTATATGCTTTTGACTGGAGTACTTGATTATGGCATAAGAGTATGAGGTTTTTGCAACTTGTGTGTACAGTATGTGTGTTAAACTACCAGGGGCTGAGGGAATCACCCTTTTATTTATTTATTACAGTATTTGCTGTATAAACACCACCATCTTCCAGCAACCTTTCGCTTAGTTACAGTGGGGGAAATAAGTATTTAATGCATCAAAAAAAAGAAAAATTCAGTAAATATATTTCCAATGAGGCTATTCATAGAACATTTTCACCAGACAGCAGTATTAACTCAAGCATTAAAGTTCATTAATAAAGTTGTGTGTAAAAGTGGAATGACACAGGAAAAAAAGTATTGAACACACTAAGAAAAATCAGTTCTCCAAGGCAAGGTAAGGCAAGGAGCCAGCTAAAATCCATAAGTAATTATACCCCCTATCCGTGCAAATTAATATCAGCTGGGTTAGTAAATTGATGGTCTATAAAAAGGCTTTTTGTTACCAAGGTGTCACACAAGAAACATCTCATGATGGGTAAAATAAAAGAGCTCTGAAAAACTTCTGAATCTTCCAGCAAGCACCATTGGGGCCATTATCGGCAAGTGGAAGAAACATCACTCAATCATCATTTGGCCACGCACAGGAGTTCCTTCCAAGATTTCTGACCAGGGAGTAAGAAGAATAGTTAGAAAAGAAGCCCAAGAGCCAAGGACCACATGGAAAGAGCTCCAGAAACACTTGGAGGCAGCAGGTGCCATCGTCACAGAGAAAACAATAGGCAATGCACTCCACTGCTCACGCTCACCCGCAAGACTCCATTACTAAAGAAAAGGCACGGCGACGCTTGTGTAAAGTTTGCTACAACTCATTTGGACAAGCCTATGAAATACTGGGAGAGTGTAGTCTGGTCAGACGAGAGCAAAATATAACTTTTTGGCTGTCACCCTACACACCATGTTTGGAGAACAAATGGCACTGCACATCACTCTAAAAACACTACACCAACAGTGAAATGTGGAGGTTAAAGGATCGTGGTGTGGGGCTGTTTTTCATCACATGGTACTAATCTGAGAATCTGCTGCCACCCACCAGGATGATGAAGATGAGACTTGGGTGGACCTTCCAGCAGGACAACGATCCAAAACATACAGCAAAGGAAACTATTGTTTTCAGAGAGAGAAAAAAAAAATCAAGGTGTGAGAGTGGCCCAGTCGATCACCTGACTTGAATCCAACTGAACAAGATTTAAAGACAAAATGTTTAGAAGAATGGGTAAAAATCACAGCTGAATACTGCGGCCGATTAATTTCTTCATACAGGCAGCGTCTTGAAGCGGTCATTACAAACATTACAAACTTTTCCACTAAGTGTTAAATAAATTTCAGTTAGCGTGTTCAATACGTTTTTCCTGTGTCATTCCACTTTATTACACATGACTTAATTTATCTGACTTTAATGTTTGGATTTATTTATATGTGTGGATTTCTTGAGTTGATACCAAAGTCTGGTGAAAATTTAATTTGAATTGCCTCACTGGAAATATATTTATTGAAAAAAAAAAAAAAAAAAAACTTTTTCTCCCCACTGTATCTATATGCTTAACTTCTGACTATGAATGGACCTACAGATAACCTGTCTCCAAAAGCCAGGGATAGATTCCTATAATCTCTTCTGTCATGGCGAGTGTATTTTCTCATACATTTTGAGTGTTTTCTGCTGAAGTCTATGGAACTCTGGTTGCAGCCTGCTTCAAGTAGGTCCTCCATGGTTGGCTGGTCTTATTAGTTATCACTCATCGCACTGTTTGTGAGTTAGCTCTAACAACTTGCTCTGTGTTATTGCTTACCTTTCACCTTTCCATTTACCTTTCATTCTCCCTACCAGCACTATCTCTTCCAAGCATTTCACATACCCCATTGTCTATCTGACCAACAGAGGCTGACACTGCTTTCCCTCTGCTCACCCCTCAGTTTCCCTGCCAGGACAGGCTCATCCTCTATGTTTTTCCACTCAGATTTCCCTTAGCCCCTGTCTGACTGAACCATGGTCATCTGATCAGACTAACTGTTCATCTGTCACAGCGAAAAGTCGCACAGGACTTTCTTGTTGAAACAGAGACTGGCCCACTGGTTGGTGGACATCATCACCATGGCCTATAGGCAGCTGGACACTCCAGCCACTACCATGACAAGCCACTCTAACATGAGTGTCTTCCTCACTGTCTCATCCTCACGTGCATACTGTTCCGTTACCTGGCCATCACCACACACTTTCTACAAGTTCTACAAGGTTGACATCACCCCTTCCAGTGGTGTGAGTGTGGCAGTCATAACCTTTCCATTTAGTCCTAATTTTGGATGACTCCTCAAAACATTATGGCATACATTATCCAGGTTATTCTCACTGTCCCTGGATGTTATCCAGGGTTCATAGAAATAGAGTTACATACGTATCTAACAATATGTGTTGAGGAAAATAATACAGTGATTCAGTGAATGTGTCTTTGAGGTAAAACAGTAGTTATTACTTCATAACTATTTGTTAATTTCAGCATCTCTTCAGGGACCTTTTTGCTAACATCACCTAGGTAACTTACTGTTACCAAACTACTAAGTAATTAACTTACCAAAAGCCATGTGGTCAACACAGTGTATATGAAAACCCTAACTAGAAAAATGCAATAAAGCTGCAGTAAATTTGTATACATTTTTTAAATTATACATTAATATAGTATTAGCTTATACAGTATAAGCCAAAAGCCATGAAACAAATTGCTAAGAGTTTGTCTTGTATCTTTTAAAATGTTTCAAGGCCGTCATTAAATAAAGCTTAAAGACAAGACAACCAGTCTTTACAAGTGATTTTCAACATGTGGTGCATGAAGCATAGCTAAGATCGTCTGTGCCTTTTTTTTGTTTGTTTTTTTGGCAGTAACAATTGTTACATGACACAGAACCAGTCATTATTGTATTAATTACTGAGTTCCTTTATTATTTATCTGTTATATACTGATCAATTGGCGCACGGTGGCTTAGTGGTTAGCACGTTCGCCTCACACCTCCAGGGTTTCCTCCGGGTACTCCGATTTCCTCCCCCAGTCCAAATACATGCATGGTAGACTGATTGGCGTGTCTAAAGTGTCCGTAGTGTATGAATGGGTGTGTGAGTGTGTACGTGATTGTGCCCTGCGATGGACTGGCACCCTGTCCAGGGTGTACCCCGCCTTGTGCCCGATGCTTCCTGGGATAGGCTCCAGGTTCCCCGTGACCCTGAACAAGAAGTAAGTGGTAGAAGATGGATGGATGTCAGTTGACCTGAATGGGGTTAAGACAAACTTCAACAACTCAAAAACAAGCCTGTTTGTAAATAAGGTCAACTTGGACCAAAATAATATTGTCCATATTTAAATAATATTCATGAAATAAGTCTGTGTTGAGGGAGCCCATGGAATGTACATTGTACTTAAAGGGCTCCCTGACTACAAAATGGTTAAGAAACACTGTTCTTTAGCATTTCATGCCTTTTCGACCAGTAAAACGTTACTACTAAATGATTAGTAATACGCTCATAGGCGTACTAATAGACCAGGGCTGAATCCTAAACAGCATCCTATCAGACATAAAAGTGCACTAGTGAGGATGTCGTACAAATTGCGCACTACTCAGTGCGCCTTTATAGTAACTACTAAGCGATTTGGAATGCAGCCTCGGTTCCTGTTTCTCAGCCCCCCCCCCGGGTTCCTGAGCTCAGTGTAGCGCCCCCTGATGGTGATCGCTCTGTGGCCGAACGTCTGCGCTGCACAGCCATGGATGTAATCTAGCTAGTGACAAAGATGCTGCAAAGTTTCTCCTCTTCGTCCTGCCCGATCCGTTGAAAAGACACGAATGCGTGCTATGACATCGGGAGCAGGTAATGATAGCTTCTCGCTCTTCTTATTAGTTCGTCCGCCAGCAGGCTTTGTATGTATACACACACACACACACACATATATATATAAATATTTATATCCCTGCAGGATTGTCCCGCATTGCGGCCTACAATAACATAACCGATGTAGCTGGCTAAGCTAACAGTGTTGAGTTCACCTTGTCACCGAGCCGCTCGTGGTGTCTTTTCGTTCTGTAAGCGTGAAGAAACAACAATAATGTTTCCTGCACGCCGCAGACAAACCGTTTATTCATCGAGTGCACGTCGTTTGGAAACGCAGGCTGGAGCTCGGACTGTCAGAGAACCTGAATGATCCGTCAAACAAGGCTAGGCTCTTGTGCTAGCTGCTAGCTACTAGCTAATACTGCTACTAGAAGTCCTCCTATTCGAAAGAAACGAGCTAACGTGGGGAGAAACCAGCTTCTTAATGTGCTCTCACGGTTTTATCTCAGGAGTATAACAACAACAATAAACAACAACAACCACCAGTTCCGCTCAGGCTAATGTTTGTTTAGATGGATTTCATCTTAATAAAACACGCTTGTGTTGTTGTTGTTATTATCATAGTTATTATTATTATTATTATTATTATTATTATATAACTCGCTTTCCGCAGTGGAAAGTATTTCACAGGTTGGTTTGTTTGAGGGGAAACGCTTTTGGTTTGAACGAAATAAGAGAGATAATGGTGCTGTCGTGATTAGCTTCCTGTCTCAGCGAGGCTGTGTCCCAATTCGTCCAGGACACTGGTAACTAGTGTGTCCAGATCTGCGTCGTAGTGTTTTAGTGCGCTCTCCGGTACGACACGGTGCTGTTTGAGACGCAGCCCCCTTTTCTGTTGGAGCTAGCTGAGCTGTGGCTACGGAAGTCACACCTGCAGTGACGGTGGTTGAAAGTGTCCCTTAGTGTTATGGACACTGTATACGGTCGTATAAGTCATTAGTTTGAGGGATGTTCTCGTTTTAATGTTATGGTTCGTCACTTCCAGGAAAGCAGGTTTATTATTTATTCGTTTAGTTATTTATTGATGATTCATCGTGTATTAGTCGTTTATTTATCCAATGAAATGCTCTCTAGAAAGTATATGCCCCGCCCCCTGAAGTAGGTCTTGCTCTGAAGTAGTAGGGTCTGTTAGCAGCAAACATGGAAAACTCGTCGCTTTTTCGCCTGTGCGTCTTCCGAACTTTTCAAATTTGGGCCTTGTTATGTGCTGGTATGTCTGCTGCATGTACAGAATAAATCCGAAAAGGCACGGCAACTTGTTGTCTAGACCAGTGGTTCTCAATCTTCTGTGAGCTATGGAGCCCTAGCATATTTCGAACAATCCACAAGGAGCCGCTCACTCCACGACAATTTTAGGCCGGGGGTTTCCAACTTTTCCAGGGCAAGGCCCCCCAAATAGCATTAACATTCGACCGAGGCGCCTGATTTTCTCAAGCTGCACAGGTGCATTTAATTCTTTTGCCTAATTTAGTTGTTCCACAAGGTGGCAACAGTGATGCAGGGCCAGTGATTCTCAAGGTAGTCGAAGAAAAGAGACGGAAACAAGTGCCGGTTAGAAAGTACCATGCTTTTTTCTAATTCTAGCCTTGAAGAGTAAAAGGAATTGTATACAGGTGTTAATTGTGGTGAGCGATTGCCCGAGCATTGTTTTTCGTGTTGTGATTCATCTTTGTCGTCCTTCACACCAGAAGACCTGCTTTACTGCTCTGAACTGACTCTAGGCTAGAAACAGTAGTGCAAGTTGTCGTAACGTGCATGCATCGACCGCATGTATACCTATATATGTGTATGCGGAGTATACTTTGAAAGGCTCCGACGTAAGACTATGCGCACACGCTAGCATACATGTGGGGAAAAAAATGAACAAAGTATACCAGAATTGAAGCTGAGTTAAGGAGCCAGCTGTAGCTTTTCCGTCCTTAATCCTGTTGGGTTTTTTTTTTTATATTTTCTATACGAAGTTTCCTCGTTTTCTTGGACAGCCTTGGCACGTACAAGATGAAGGAGCAGTCTACAGCCACGTGTCCCTGTAACATTCTTGTTACTTCACTTTAAACGTATTATTCCATTCAGCTTAACCTCACAGCTCGTGAAGATGAGTTTTACTACAGTCTGTTTACGGTCACAGCAAGGAGAGGAGAAAAGAGTCTGGAAGCAACCTGGAAAGTGTCAGTTGTGTCATTCGAGTGTTTTTATATATGCTACACCCCTCCTCCCTCTGATCCTCACCTGTGTAGTCATGACAGAAATATGTGCAGCCAAAGAGTTTACTGTGGTATTGTTAAATGTTAATGATTATTCAGCTTAGTGTGGCACCGGCAAAATGACAAAATCATGAACGAGAAAGTTCTTTTATTGCAACTCTCTTACTGTGTGAATCGATAGTGTTTATTTAAAGATTTATATATATATGTGTGTGTGTGTGTGTGTGTGTGTATGTATGTACGTGTATACAGTCAAACCTTGGATTGCGAGTAACTTGGTTTGCGAGTGTTTTGCAAGACGAGCTAAATTTTAAAATAAATTTTAACTTGATATACGAGCGAGGTCTTTCAATACGAGTACCCGCAGTACGTATACGCTGCTTTGTCTGTCGAGTGTCACGTGATCACTACTGAGCCGATGGTTCTTCTCTCACCTGCTCAGTCTCAGTCAGCGTGCCTCACTTGTATAGTCAACATCCGCGTGAGCGTATACTGTTTACTATAGTGTTGTGAATGTGTAGTAACTGTACTGCGACAATGGCCCCCATGAAGAAAAAATTTGAAAAGGAAGGCCATAAGAAAAAGGAGACGATTAGGTTTTGTTATTGGGAACAATCTCTACATTAGCACAATGCCAAAAAACATTTTGCGGATCATCCAGGTAATGACACAAAGCATTCAGAATCAAGGGTGTGTAAACTTTTGAACTGGGTAATTTTATCTTGTCTTTTTTTTATCTATTATGTGAAATAGCTTATTCAGGACAGAAGTAAATAATAATAATAATAAAAAAAACAACAACATGGGATTTTTATGACCCCTTAAGATTTAGCAGATTCTGCAAGGGGTACACAAACTTTTGGGCACAACTGTATATATAATCTAAAAATATATATACATGTATGTGACACATCGACCGTCTTGTCCACATGTTCTAATCCTCTGCTTGTTTTTCTCTGAATGCGGTGTTAAATGACAGAAAGGGTTCATATCCTGGCGTCTCCATTTGTCCAGGTCGAGTTCCAGTTAAACGTGGCATTTAGACCAGAATTTCAGTCAGTTCCTGTTGCTAGTGAATTGGGAATTATTGTGTCATTCTGCAGCTGTTTGATGAGACGGTCGCCTAATTGTGTTTTGGTGTTCCCTGTGTTCTCAGAGCTCAGCTGGATGCAGTAGAAGTCTCAGCCATGTACTCGGAATGGAGGTCTTTGCACCTGGTGGTGCAGAGCGATCAGGGTCACGTCAGCGTCCTGCACTCGTACCCGGCCGCTGTGGGCCGTGACGTTGCCAATGCGGTGGTGCGCCCTCTGGGTGTCACCCTGGGAGCTCCTGCCTCCGAGTGTCTCCTCAAGACAGATAAAGAGGTATGCTGGGACCGTGTTTCTGTGTGTGTGTAAAAATACCATGTATTTAAACTGATCACAACTCGACACACACAACAACCGTAGAGAAGAGTTGGCGTAAATGATGAAACATTTCTAACTTATTAGGCTCATTGAGAACGTGCTGCTCTAACTTCGAATTTTCATTTGATTATTTCTGTAAACTAGTTGACAAATAAGTGACTAATCGGATTATAAATGAGAGACTAACAAATATGGTTTAGTGTTTGTTTGTCTTATTTTAATTTTTTCCCCCCATTTCTAGGACGTCATTTAAAACTAAAGCTTTAACTTTCTCTACTAGGGCTAATGTAGAGATTGTTCCCAATAACAAAACCTAATTTAAATGACAAACTAAAGAATTATTTAAATAAAAACCAAAGAAAATAGAGAATTTAATTGGATCACTATCTCTATTTAAACCATTGGTTCTCAAACTGGAGGTGTCTGAGAATGATCTCAAGGGGTCGCGAGATGATTTGAAAAAGAAATTTCAGTATTTTCTGATTACAATAAATGTTTTTTATGGGGCGGCTGTGGCTCAGGTGGTCGAGCGGGTTGTCCACTAATAGTAAGGTTGGCGGTTTGATTCCCGGTCTGCATGACTCTACATACCGAAGTGTCCTTGTGTAAGACACCGAACCCCAAGTTAGCGCCTTGCATGGCAGCTCTCCTACCATTGGTGTGTGATTGTGTGTGTGAATGGGTGAAGGAGACACAGTGTAAAGCGCTTTGGATAAAAGCGCCATATAAGTGCAGACCATTTACCATTTTTCAATATTAAATGTTAAGATTACAAATAAATATTTTCTGATTTCTTAAGACAGAAATGATTAGAGTATCTTTAAAATAAAATGTAAAAAAGTTAAAGCGCACCTATTATGGTTTTGAAACGTGCCTAGTTTTGTTGTAAAGGTCTCATCCAATAGATTTACATGCACCTGAGGCCAAAAATCACTTTAATGTGCTCATAATTTAAACTGCAGCATTAACTTTTCCCCCATTGACACAAACGAACGATCATCGTTCAATGATCCGTTCTAAAGGATTCATGCTAAACTCCTCCTTTCGGAGAGCATACTCTGCTCTGATTGGTCAGATGTCCCAGTCTGTTGAGGTTGGTCGCGGTTAATTGGGCCATCTGCGGTGCGGGAGTGGCAGCGTTGCTTCAGCCCCCCGAGTTTTCACTATTGTGTCACGTTCTACCCAGGAACAGATGTCTATACAACTCTTACATTATTGTGTTATTGTTAGTTATAGATTGTGTCGACTAATCGCTGCAGGCTTAACTCTAACATGAAATCATCTGGGTTCTTTTCATTATTAACAGACTCAGCTGACATGCCTCAATTAATCAGAATTTGTCCTGTGATTTTGTGAGTTCTCAGATAACATTCAGGCAGTTGGACCATAGCCCATTGTTTTGTCAAGGCAAATAGCTGCCACAGCTGAGGAAGTGAAAAAGAACCAAGCTGACATTTAATGTAGGTTTTGTTTAGCTTAGATGATAATTGAAGTCATCTGTACAATTTGGACAAAAATGCTAGCCGTGCCGTTATATTTCCACGTGCTGCGATTGTAACATACCTTCCACACAGTATATTAATATTGTTGTGACTGGGTTAAAGATCGGCCTGCGCTGTTCGATCTTAAATGATCCACATAGCATGTGCAGAGGTGGCAAATTTAAGAGAAACCGGTATTTCTGTTCTATAGAGTCCTCTGTGAAAGTATCGGAACGGTAAGGTCAATTCTTTTGTTGTCGCTATCACAAGATGAATTTCAGACGATGGATCAGAATTTCAGCTTTCATGTCCTGATATTTACATCTAGATGTGTTAAACATCTGTGTTTCTTGCTGCCCAGGTGTGCCCTGTTAGATCAATTGTTTACACTTGCTTTGAACTCTGCGTTTCACCTGTGAAGACTGTTGTTAATAAGGATAAACCAACATTAAGACAAGAGAGCTATGGGAGATTTGAAGCTGATAAACGAGGGAAAATCTACCACAAACATTGGGCATAGCCAATACAACAATTCGGGTGTCTCGAGTAAGCAACACCGATTGGGTCGGCCGAGGAAAACAACAGCAGCTGATGACAGAAACATTGTCATTGTTCAAGCATTTGGCATAGTCAAATTAAAAAAAGAAAGAAACCACTGGTGTACTAACAACCAGGCATGGAACAGGTCAGCTAAGGAAAACCGCAGCAGATGATGACCGAAAGATTGTGAGAGCTGTGAAGGTAAACCCAAAAACAACAGTCAGTGACATCACCAATAACCTCCTCAGGGCAGGGCTGAAGGTATCACTCAACAGTAAGAATCAGAAAGCCAGACTGAAATTCACAAAGAGGAGACAGAAGGGAGAAACCCCCTAAAACAAGCCAAATTTTAGAAATCTTTTCCAACACTTTTGCGCACCTAAAACTTTAGTGGTCTGACACAACAGGTGTTGAACACACCGAGATGTACATATAAGCAAAGGAAAGCTGAAATTCTGACATCATATTCTGTACTAATCTAAAACGCTTTAGTGTAACAAACAAATTGAACGCCCTTGCTGTTCCAATACTTTTGGAGGGGACTGCATCTTTGTGCAAAAGTGGTGCTCATTTTCCCAGTACAGCTCCAGGGACTTGTACAATTTATACCTCGGTGCACTGAAACTGAAGCTGTCTGGCATGTAATGGCAGCCAAACACTGTGCCAACGTTGTGTTACAGCTTTCCATTAATTTGTCACTCTTTCATTTGTAGATTTTTCGTGCAGTGTTGGGAATTGCTCATGACATGCAGATCATTTTAGTATTTTGTTAAAGGCTACTGTTATTATAGTCCTTTAACCTTAACACATAGTACTGTATATTGTGCAGTTTAAAGTCACAAACACTAACACTAAAGGCCACGCTGGATCTATTTTGCTAAAGGCATTTGGCATCCTGTAAGGATGAAACCTTTGTGTGGTGTATTTACATAATTTTGCCTTGGAAATGTTCCTAGGGTATGCATAGGAGACTCGTTGCCCTTATTGCGCCTGCTGATGTTAAGCAGATTCTTTAGTCGTGTATCAGTGTTCACGTGAGCGCTTGAAGCACTTCCTTTTATTTCTGTTTTTTTTTTTTTTTTTATCGTGAGGTGTGTGTGGTATTGCAAATTCTGACCCTTAAGTCTAGTATTGTGTGTGTGTGTGTTTCACTTCCATGTTGTGGAGTTTTAACTTCCCCATCTGTTATATTGTATTTGTGGTTCCTGCAGGCTTCTGTGCAGCCTGATAACAGTAGAAGGATATCCTGTGATTTCCCTTCGGTCTCTGTCTGGATTTGATCTTTATCGATTGTCTCCACCCCCAAGCTTCCACACAGGCCTCAAGCTATTTGGATAATGCGAGTCAGTGCCAAGAATGTACTTTGTGGTGCTTTTTCTTTGTAGGCACTGTTTTTAGGTCAGGTACTTTTTGGTATTTTACCACAGATCACCTTCCGTTACGATCACGTTGACATCATATTTTCCTCATTAAAATTTGGTTAAAGAAAGCTATAGAAGTGGCGCTATAAATCCTAGCATATAACTGTTAATATAGATTTGAGGTTCACGACGCTTCACAGCTTGCAGCCCACACAAGCAACCGCAGAAGCTACTGGGGGCCCACATCAGGTCTGTTAAATTACGGTTAGACAGTTGTTGACATTGGTAAGCAGTGAAAACAGGCAAAAGGCCGAAACAGCTTCCACTCTAGCTGTGGAGCACACTTTGAAAACCACTGCCATAGACCCATTTATTTGTGAAAAGAAAAGGACTTTGTATCATAAGCAAGTTTCATGATTTTTATCCAGTGTAGCATGAGCATTATTTGTCCAAAAGTTGTCCAAGATCTTTAAAATGGTATATTTTATTTAAGAACGTAGAGCTGGTTTTCTTTTATTATGTGATTGTTGCAGTCATTTCTCCAATCGCGACGGTGCCACATTAAGCTCATGTATTAAAGCTCTCTGTCACTGTAATGGATTTTCATCACACTGATCTTATAGAGGGCGTTTCTGAGACAGAATTTAGTTCGAGTCGTGCGCACACAAGGTCATTTGTTGGCAATGAGTAACAATGCTTTATTTTATTACCCTAGGACAGTTAATTAGTTGGGGTGATGTATAACCCTAGTCTCTAGTCTAATTACCAGTGTTGGGTAAATACACTGCAAGATGAAACTCATATTTCTTTCAGTAATTTTAACACGTCACTGTATGACATGATTAGAAAAAGTTGGATTTATAATATCCAACTTGCCTCATGTGTTAACATAGTTTGTAGGACTATCAGACCGATAAAATATAAAACTTTTCTAACTTGGCTAGTTTGGTGTCCTTAGGCAAGGGGAGGCACACCTAAGATATCAATGTATGGGTTTAGCTGCTACAGTGCCATGCAGAGGACATTATCTTTCCTTATGCTCTGCTCATATCATGTTCACGTAAACTGGAACTCATATAGACATTTACACACCTTGTTTTCCTGCTCAGCATCAGAGGATGTTTCGCTGTAAACCCCTTTACTGGTTTAAAACAAAAATGTAAAAAAAAAAAAATTGGCGTATATCCATTTTTCCTCAAACTGACTGTGTGAGTGTGTTGGGCAGAATTTGAGATCTGTCAGCCAATAAGACACAAGTATTTTCCTGTAAGCCCGGTCTGATTGGTCTGGCTTCCATTCACTGAAGATATAAAATTACAACCTAATCTATAATCTGTTTTGAAAGATGGATAGATAGATAGATACATTTTTGCTTTTGTGTTTTTGTACTTTTTTTAATTACTTATCATAATTTTTATGATTTTGGAAAAAAAAAACTTTTATAAAACTATATAACGGACATGTATGGAACATGAATGATCAAAAATGTTTCTGAACACTATAACTACTTTGAACAAGAGAACTAGGCTGTAATAACGTGGACTATTGTAAATGTAAAACATGTTGTATTCCATTCGTCTCGTGTTTTAAAAACATTCGCATATGAATGATGTAAATCGGGACGAAGGGCGCGTCTCGTTATCCATGACATTGTTAAATCTCCGGCTCTCAGCCCCTCACTGAACAGAGCAGACGCAGGGAGAAGTGAGAGTGCAGCGGGAAAGCAAGACCTCGCACTTGCAGGACAATACTGGAGAAATTTGGAAAGTTTCTAAGGTTTGTTTAATAAAAATTATTGATTAATAAAGTATTATTTTATCTTATCTTAAGACTGGTCTGCACTGACAGCTAGATACCTCCACCTAGAGAAGCACCACCTCTCCCCAGCAAAAAGAAAATACAGAGGGAGAGGGAGCATGGGGTTTTTCCATTTATGCACATACTATTTTATGCCCTGTATGTTTTTTTTTTTTTTTCCTTGAAACAATTTGCGCCCCCCTTTCCGATCTCTCTGCACCCCCAGGATAAGAACCACTGTCTTAAGGCAATGATTAGATGGTCAGGTGGGCACGATTATGATTCAAGTTAAGCCCTGCATCCCAATTGGCATACTATTCGTACTAAATAGTATCCAAGATTAGAATTAGTATGTCCCATCACATATGTCCAATCCTAGTATGTTGAGTATCCCAAAGGTACCTGGGTGGTCTACCATTTCTGGTAAATTTTTGAAGTGTGGATCCGTGGACACCCGAATTCAAGGATGCGTTTTAGAGCGGTATAAATGAAAAGTGGGGAAAAAAATTCAATTGAATTCTATAGTATACATTATTTAAGGAATAACGATTGAAGAAAAGCTGAAATGCAGCGAGGAGTTTGCGTACGGTGACGGTGTTCTCTTCCGCTACTTCACGTGTCAGTATGTCCCATTATTTGCATACTCTTTTAATACACACTCAAAAGTATGTACATCTACTTTTTCTTCATAAAAAAACATTTTAGAGAAATTTGACACAATATGGTCAACTGCTTTGTTTATTTTTGGTCCACTTAGTTTTTTATAGCCCATCGGCTAACTAGCTAGCTGCTCACCCTGATTTGTATGTTCCCATTAAAGGTGCTTCTGGTGAAATTGGTTTCCCTTCCTCACCTGACAAGCTTTCATATTTTAAGTCGAAATTATATCGTTTATATACCATTTTCATGTATGTATGTATGTATGTATGTATGTATTTATTTATTTATTTTCATAGAGTTTCTATGGTGATTTGGGGGCCTGGTAAAATAATGGAGAAATAATGGTCTTTTAGAAGTCATCAGTCAAAGATGTTTTTTTAAATTATTTAAAAAAATTTATTTAGACATATACTGTATAGAACTTTGATTTATATAATGTATACCTAGGTAGCTTGATCTGAATTTGTCACTAGTCAGCATATGTAGACAGTAGTTTAAAGTACTGAAGTTTTTTTTTTTTAAATTGACGTTTCAATTCAGTGTACCTTTTTAATAATAATAAATTTCCAAATTGCAGAGCTGGGACACATGATGGCCATTTAAACATCATTAACGTTTAACTTGCTGTTACCACTTTGTGACTGGTTTGATCAATTGCTTGTGGAAGCAATTGTCTCTAATCTTTCTCGTGACCTCGTGGTTGTCTTTAGGTGAAATGGACTATGGAGGTAATATGTTACGGTCTGACTCTTCCATCGGATGGAGATACAGTCAAGCTGTGCGTGGATGTCTACACAGACTGGATCATGGCACTGGTGTCACCACGAGACTCCATACCCCAACCCATCATCAAAGAGCCCGACCTTTACGTCCAGACTATCCTCAAACATCTTTACAACCTCTTCCTGCCAAGGTAATAATGTGCGTGATCGATCGAATGCAGGAATGTGATGGACTTTATGTTGAGGCTGTATAGTTTGTATAATTGATTTCGCCTTTACTAGCAAGATCAATGATAAAAAAAAATGTACTTTTCACGTAAGCTTTTAGTACAGTTGAACGTTTTACATATTTCCAGTGACTCGAGTCAGTTCATTTATTCATTCAGACTCGCACAGTTTTCAAAAGTCGGGTAAGTCGTTGTTTCTAGCACGGACATGCGGTAGCTTCCATGCATGTTTTCAGGTGACCTACTAATGATCAAGTGCAATTTGCGCAGTCTGTCTTGTGATTTACTGATTCAGGGACATGGACTAGAGGTCGACCGATCGATCGGTTTTGATTGGTGGAACTATCGGCAAAAATCCACAACGATAGTTTTTCCAGTTGCGTCCGTCACATGATCGGCTAAGAAGAGTTCGTCGTTATTATACAGTACAAGAGCGGCCTCTAGAGGTGAAATAAAAACTGACACATTTCTTTGCGATATTTACGTAGCGTTTTTTTCCCATTCATTTTGGAAGTTTTCCATTCTATTTTTATTTGTTATTCAGAATGGAACAGTTTTGGTTCAGTTTGTACATGTATCTTTTATTTACTTTAATAGTTATTAATATTTAATATAGATATTCATATTTGTACATTTATTTCATTTTAAGAAGTACAGTACATTTTCATGGTACAGTCAGTACTGTATATTTTTGTTAGAAAGTTCAGCAATATTTCACTTTGAGTGTTTTCATTCAGTATCATTTTTTAATGTCGATTAATCGATTATCGACAGGTACTGCCAAACTTAGTTATCGGTTTCGGTAAAATCCGATATCGTTCAACCTCTAGCATGGACCAGGTCCGACACACGTAATATACTGGAAGGCATATTCTTACACAATTCGTGGATGTTTAAACACAGTCGAAAACCTACGTAAAAGCTGAACCTACTCATTCATTGTGGGTTTGGGTAGCTCAGTGGTTAAGATGTTGGACTTCTGATCAGATAGGTCATGAGTTCGTGTTAAAGCACCACCAAGCTGCCAGTGCTGGGGCCCTTGAGCAAGGCCCTTAACCCTTTGCTCATTTGTACTGGATATATGTAAATCGCTCTGGAAAAGGGCGTCTGCCCAACTCACTGACTGAATAAATAGGTATGTTTTGTTTGCAAACAAAACATATCTAAGCATTACATGCAAATGATCTGCAGACCTTTTTTTTGGCATTTGTTGTAAGCCTGTTGTTTTTCCCCAAACCAGCCATAATTACGAAATAAACCGTTCCTGCATTTTATTACCGCGTAATACTGTCTTACTTTCTCTTGTGCCTTTGACTAGTGATAATGATTAGTATTTAACGTATTTTTCGAGTCCAATCCACTGGCATATATTTTGTGCTTTGAATGTATGCAAAAGTAAGCCTGACTGAACACAGTCTGTGATACTTCATTTTAACAAACGAATAAATCAGCAAGTTATAATCTATAACAATTTCACCCTGCTCTATCTAATTTGCTGCACGCACACAGACCAATATGTGATGCAAATGTTAATCACTTCTGTGTGTGTGTGTGTGTGTGTGTGTGTGTGTGTGTGTGTGTTTGTGTGTGTGTGTGTGTGTGTCTTTTACAGGCCTGAGCACTTCAGCCCGATGCACTTCAAGCTGTGTCAGCAGGTGCTGTCTGCAGTGCAGAAACTCGCCCGTGACTCGGCCTGTATGGCCAGAGAGACGTGGGAGGTGCTGCTTCTCTTCCTGCTTCGTATCAACGACACGCTGCTCGCCCCACCCACTGTGGGAGGTTTGTAGCCATGCCAATGTTGGTAGCCATGCCTAGCACATTTCAGTCTTTTCTTTTTCTTTCTTAATTCCAAATCAGTGCTGCACAGCCTCTGCTCGGTGTTACTGGAAGTTTTTCCACATGACCTGTTGTCACGCTCGATCGTTTAGCCAATACTACGTGCTCATTTAGCGTTTACAAGCCCCCTGTATTTCTCCCCTGTAGGTGGCATAGCTGAGAAGCTGGCTGAGAAATTGATCAGTGTACTGTTTGAAGTTTGGTTCCTGGCCTGCACACGCTGCTTCCCAACACCACCATACTGGAAGACAGCAAGAGAGATGTTAGCAAATTGGAGACACCACCCCCCTGTGGTGGAGCAGTGGAGCAAAGTCATTGCTGCTCTCACCTCCAGGTACTTGATGTGAATTAGTGCTAGAGATAAAACAATTCACTCAGTCGCAGCACATGCATGTGGCAGTCTGAGAAAACCTGCCTCTGGAACTGAATTTATTTATATATATATATATAGTGTTACCAAAATTATGATTTATTTTTTCTACTTAACATAAGTAGAATGTTTTTCTCTACTTTTAGAAAATAGATAGATTTTAACCTGAACCACATGGAAAATATTTTTTAACCTAATTTTATTTTTAATTGAGCTTCATATCGTTTAGATGCTGCACAGCTGAAACATTTGTTCAGAATTTGCAGCTAGATGAACTAGATAAAATTATCTAAGTGAATTAGCTGTCTTCTATATAATTACCAATAGTGCTGATGCTAAAAGACAAGATGAAATGAACGAAATACTTTTTAATTGCTACTTGTATTGCAGTATCTAATAAACTGACAATCAGTACATTTACATGGACAACAATATTCCGATATTAACCTGAATAAGACGATACTCCGATTAAGAAGCTACCATGTAAACAGCGATTATTGATCACCGTAATCTGACTAAAGTCATACTCGAAGTAAATGAAAACGAATTAAGACATGTGGAGTATTCCTGTTTTAATCGCATTATTGAAGTGCACTACAGAAATGTACCTTAATCACACTGTTAACATCGCATTTTGCGAAAGGACAAGTTCACACGCGGCAGCGCTCAACCGTTTTACGGCAAACAAGAGAGCACGGCTGCGTCCGAAACCGCGTATTTATATACAATATAGTAGGCATAATGCATGTATTTCGGCTACCGTTATTATATGTAAGTACGCGGTTTAGGACACGACCCACGGCTCGAAGCAGTTGTCTATTTGCACAATAGACATGACAAATAATTAACTGCACTAGAGGCTTTCATAAAATAAAAAATGAAACAGAAGATGTACTGTATGTCGATACGTGAAATTCTGGAGGGAACGTCGGTCGGCGTGGCGCGGGGACGTAATGACGTGTGCCGTTAATCGATCTACGTTCTATAACATGTAAAACGGGAACATGAAAGAATATTATAAAAGCAAAAGTGTGAACACCTTAATAAAGAATATTGTCTTATCCAGAATAAGGTCAATAATTAGATCACCGCTCTCAGTGTAAACGTAGTCAATGACAAAATCATTAATCATGCTCATTGTAAACATCATTAATAACTTTCCCATAAAATACAATTGCAAACGTAGGCATTGGTTGAGTGTTCGCTTGCTATAGACTGGCAGCTCAGGATAGTTAAAACAGATGATTATAATTTCGGATAATTTCATTAAACTCCCATGTCGGAAATCAAGAAATCAGGGCGGGGCATATTGAGTGGTCCCGCCCTATTTTTAATAGCCAATATGTAAGCATGTAGCTTACCTCACAGCCCATGACAGTTGGATTTTTATACTGTTGGAGGCGGGACACTTCAGATTCTAGAAGCTGAAGTGCAGAATGATGTCATCGAAGTTGTTGATCCGTATTGGTCGTAGAGAGAGCCTTTAAGTTCTGAATGCATATCTCTTCTAAATGTGAGTTTTGTCATTGTTTTGGAGCACACTAGCTTATTGGTAAACCTTAAGGCCAACATATTCGTACTAAAAGGCACAAAACATCCATTTTGATTTGATGGAAACTTTAAAAGCTATATAAATAGTATAAAGACGATGATATAATTAAACACGGAATGGCTAGTGCATGTGTGACACCTCTGAATACCCTGCCAGTCTATAGTATGTAAATAAAGGGATGAAGATAGATGTAGACATAGCGCTAATATCGTTAATATTCAAGATGGTAATATTATTGCTTTTAGACAGTCAGTGTGGTGGTTTTGTTTCTCGGATTTCCCTTCCGGAGGCATGCAGACTTTATGGTTTTGATATGTGCAAATGAGGAACATGTTTGATTACAGGAACGAGCTGGATAATGTATGTCATTGATGTGTTTAATTTTCAGACTGCTGAGGTTCACATATGGACCATCCTTCCCTCCTTTTAAAGTGCCAGAGGAGGATGCCAATCTCATACCTACGGAAATGGACAACGACTGTGTAGCCCAGACTTGGTATCGCTTCCTACACATGCTTAGGTATTTAGCCGCACGTTACAGATTACCACCCCTACGTTTCAATCCCCTCCAGGCCATTGTCAAAGTAGCATAATGGTATAAGCTGCAAACTATATGCTAGGGCAGCATTTCCCGACCTTTATTCAGTCACGGCACCCTTTTGAAACTTTTAACTAATTTGTTGGACCCTACACAAACACTAATGCTAGACAGCGTTAGCCACATGAGGATGACGTTCATGGTCCAGAAGCATGTGGAGATTTTCTTTTAAGAAATCTGTCCATATTCTTTTTCACTACACACGCGTAGTCACACACTAATTATTAGGATAAAACACATACCGATGTTGACGTGCTGCTGACAGGTCAGCGAGGGGGGTCGTGGGGTAGGGATTTATTATTATCATTATTATTATTATTATGATATTTAAAAAATATATATAATTTATTATTACTCTTATTATGTGTGAGTGTGTCATTATTTCTGTATCTACGTTATTATTTCAGAATGTCTATTATTTTAGTTCAGTCTTGTCATCCATGATGAGATGTCTCTACCAGACATGCTGAGATATGTATAGCAACTTGGGAGGAAGAAAGCAAAGCATGAGTTGAATGTTATTGTGTTTATGAGGAACCATGGGAAGATACTTTATAGTTTAAAGAGCTAGTATGAAGGGAAAAGGGATGAGGACCGATCATTGTTCCTTGTGGAACACCAGTGCACAGGCTATATCTAATATGAGCATGTCTCCGAGTCAGTGATTCCAAGGTTTCCAAGATAAGTGAATATTGTCGTAAACTGGTTTAATGAGAGGTCAAGAAGGATGAGGATTGAAAGGAGTTTGTCCTATATAACATGTATACAGTAAGGGCAGTTATTGGGAAGTGTGCTGATTTGATGCACCTCTTTCTCACCTTAAACCAGCTCCAGGATCACGACCGGTTATGCAAGACGACATGTTTAAGGGTTTTTGATAGGAAATCAAGACAGGCAGCTAAAGCCAGAATGGTATAATGTGGGGGTTTTCATAACAAGTACCAGGCACTCTGTCTTGATGGGACTTGGTACATTCCCTGCAATGAATGAGCCACTGATCATCATTTGGTGCATGAGTCGGGTGGAAAATACAGTTTATTTGTAGGTACGGAATATCGTCTGGAAAACCAGAAGGAAATCATGTTAGAGTTAGGGAATAAGGGAAATTTGGACTAATATGGGAGTTGAGGTGAGGGAAACGATTGGCAGATGCTGTTTAACCTCTCCTTAATGAAAGTGATGACTTCTTTAGTCAAAGGGGGATTGTGGTGGAGGGAGGAGAGGCCTGCAGAGGGAATTGGTGAAAAGCATAGGTCAGACTCTCATGCTTCCAAAAAGGTTTTGCAGCAATTATTTTAGAGGTAAAATTTTTTATTTGTTTGTTTGTTTGTTTTGTTTATTTATTATTTATTTTTTAATAACAGTATAAGATATCTGTATTTAGTTGGGATTTCCTCCAGGGACATGCTGCAGAACTGATAATGTGCCTCAAATCCTGGACATTTACCAAAGTAGCTCCAATTAGGGCTGCAACTTATGATTATTTTCATAAACGACTAGTCGGCGATTATTTTTTGATTAGTCGATTAAATTTGATGGGGAGAACAAACTTTCAATACCATTTTTTTCAGTACCATGAAAATGTACTGTGCTTTAAAATTTTTTTATATATATATATATATATATATATATATATATATATATATATATATAACACACACACATCCAAAATGTACCACTCCAAATAAAAATAGAGACATCCCAAATTAAGGCAAAAAACAATTGAAATAACACAACAGATTTCATGCTCTTGTACTAATGACATCAAACCCTTTTCAGTCCTTCCCACAACAGACACAACCGGGAAAAAACTATTGGTGTGGGTTTTTGCCGTTAACCAATAGTTCCAGCAATCAGTTATTGGTGTTGATTTATCGCTAAAACCGATCAATCAGTCGACCTCTAATTTCTACATTTTACTCAGGAACTTAAAATTATTATTTTTTAAAAATCTCGAGTTATATATATATATATATATATATATATATATATATATATATATATATATATATATATATATATATATATATATAAAATTATAATATAATAAAAAAAATTTTTTCTTTCTTTCCCTTCAGTAATCCAGTGGATCTGAGTAACCCTGTGATTGTGAGCTCCACTCCCAAGTTCCAGGAGCAGCTGCTAGGTGTGAGCAGTGTGCCTCAGGAGGTGATCCAGCACCCCTGTCTCAAACAGCTGCCTCAGATCTTCTTTAGAGCCATGAGGGGCATCAGCTGCCTGGTGGATGCTTTCTTAGGTAAGATCGGTTAAAATTCTGTTAATCCATTTGAACTTGATGGTGAAACATGAGCATTCTTGTGCTTTTTGGTGCCTATTATGTTATGTAGTGATGCATCAATACCAATTTTGACATCGGGTATTGGTCACATTCTCTGACTTGTACGATTTAGAACACGAACATCCGATAGCAGGTGATAGTGTAACGTAAGCCTAGTGTACATTGCACTTATAAAGAGACAACACAAATGGCAATCTGTATGTACGGTCATGTGAAAAAATAAGTACACCCCATGGAAATTGTTGGCTTTTTGGACATGTTTGCATGAGTAAACATTTGATCCTATTTGAAACAGTGCCTATTAATAAAGGTGACACACACTATCAAATGATAGATATCACATGATATTGACATTTTGTAGTAATTTTCACAACTTAAATTGACAAAAAAAACAAACAGATCAATCACATGGAAAAAGTAAGTACACCCCTACATTTATCACACTTTCAAATCCATAAAATTATAATTAGGGGTTCAAGATTGGGTTCCAGTGATTAGAACCTGCTTAGGGAGTGAAGGTGAACCGGTTTTATTTATACTCCTCTCATAGCTTGTGTCTGGTGTTCCCTTTACTATTGAGGTGTGTGGTGTCATCATGTCAAGATCCAAAGAGTTATATAAGGCCTTCAGGAAAAAAAGGTTGTGGTTGCCTTTGAGTCTGGAAAAGGATTTTAAAAGCTCTTCAAATTATTTGTAATACATCATTCCACTATAAGGAAAATAATCTACGAATGGTGTAGATTTGAAACGACTGCCAATTTGTCCAAGACTGCCTGTCCCAGCAAATTCAGCCTAAGAGGAGGCCGTTTGATGCAAAAAGAAGTCTCCAAGAACCCCAAAGTTTCATCAAAGGATCTGCTAGTAAGTCTTGCAAATGTTGATGTCAAAGTGCATGCTTCTACAATCAGAAAGAGATTGCACAAATTTGACCTGCATGGGAGACGTGCCAGGAAAAAGCCTTTGCAAGACCACAGTTTGCACATGAGCATATACAGTGCCTTGCGAACGTATTCGGCCCCCTTGAACTTTTCAACCTTTTGCCACATTTCAGGCTTCAAACATAAAGATATAAAATGTTTATTTTTTGTGAAGACTCACCAACAAGTGGGACACAATTGTGAAGTGGAACGAAATCTATTGGATTTTTGAAACTTTTTTAACTAATAAAAAAATGAAAAGTGGGGCGTGCAAAATTATTCGGCCCCCTTGCGTTAATACTTTGTAGAGCCACCTTTTGCTGCGATTACAGCTGCAAGTCGCTTGGGGTATGTCTCTATCAGTATTGCACATCGAGAGACTGAAATTCTTGCCCATTCTTCCTTGCAAAACAGCTCGAGCTCAGTGAGGTTGGATGGAGAGCGTTTGTGAACAGCAGTGTTCAGCTCTTTCCACAGATTCTCGATTGGATTCAGGTCTGGACTTTGACTTGGCCATTCTAACACCTGGATACGTTTATTTGTGAACCATTCCTTTGTAGATTTTGCTGTATGTTTGGGATCATTGTCTTGTTGGAAGATAAATCTCCGTCCCAGTTTCAGGTCTTTTGCAGACTCCAACAGGTTTTCATCCAGAATGGTCCTGTATTTGGCTCCATCCATCTTCCCCTCAATTTTAACCATCTTCCCTGTCCCTGCTGAAGAAAAGCAGGCCCAAACCATGATGCTGCCACCACCATGTTTGACAGTGGGGATGGTGTGTTGAGGGTGATGAGCTGTGTTGCTTTTACGCCAAACATATCGTTTTGCATTGTGGGCAAAAGTTCGATTTTGGTTTCATCTGACCAGAGCACCTTCTTCCACATGTTTGGTGTGTCTCCCAGGTGGCTTGTGGCAAAGTTTAGATGAGACTTTTTATGGATATCTTTGAGAAATGGCTTTCTTCTTGCCACTCTTCCATAAAGGCCAGATTTGTGCAGTGTACGACTGATTGTTGTCCTATGGACAGACTCTCCCACCTCAGCTGTAGTTCTCTGCAGTTCATCCAGAGTGATCATGGGCCTCTTGGCTGCATCTCTGATCAGTCTTCTCCTTGTCTGAGCTGAAAGTTTAGAGGGACGGCCAGGTCTTGGTAGATTTGCAGTGGTCTGATACTCCTTCCATTTCAAAATGATCGCTTGCACAGTGCTCCTTGGGATGTTTAAAGCTTGGGAAATCTTTTTGTATCCAAATCTGGCTTTAAACTTCTCCACAACAGTATTACGGACCTGCCTGGTATTCATGATGCTCTCTGCGCTTTCAACAGAACCCTGAGACTATCACCAAGCAGGTGCATTTATACAGAGACTCGATTACACACAGGTGGATTCTATTTATCACCATCAGTCATTTAGGACAACATTGGATCATTCAGAGATCCTCGCTGAACTTCTGGAGTGAGTTTGCTGCACTGAAAGTAAAGGGGGCCGAATAATTTTGCTTGCACCATTTTTCAGTTTTTTATTTGCTAAAAAAGTTTAAAATATCCAATAGATTTCGTTCCACTTCACAATTGTGTCCCACTTGTTGGTGATTCTTCACAAAAAATTAAAATTTTATATCTTTATGTTTGAAGCCTGAAATGTGGCAAAAGGTTGAAAAGTTAAAGGGGGCCGAATACTTTCGCAAGGCACTGTAGGAAAAGACCAGGTCTTTTGGAATAATGTGCTCTGGACAGAAGAATCAAAGATAGTTGTTTGGCCACAGTAAAAGCAGACATGCTTGATGCAGACCAAAGACAGTCTTCAGGAGAAGCACCTCATACCAACTGTGGTGCAAATGTTATGGTTTGGGATTGCTTTGCTGCCTCGGGGACTGGACAGCTTGTATTCATTGATTTAACTATGAATTCTGCATCATATCAAAGAGTGCTCCTGTCCAGGGTGTACCCTGCCTTTTGCCTGATGCTCCCTGGGATAGGCTCCAGGTTCCCCGTGACCCTGAAAAGGATGAGCAATATAGAAGATGGATGGATGGATCAAAGGATCGAAGAGTGCTTGAATATAACGTGAGGCCATCTGTCCGAAATTTGAAGTTGAACTGAAAGTGGACCTTTCAACAAAAAAAAAAAAAAAAAAAAAAAAAGCACACTAGCAAATCCACCAAGGAATGGCTCAAAAAGAAGAAATGGAGGGTTATGGAATGTCCTAGTCAAAACCCAGATTTGAATCCCATTGAAATGTTGTGGGGGATTTGAAACAGGCAGTACATGCAAGAAAACCCTCAAACATCTTGCAACTGAAAGAATATTGCATAGAAGAGTTCTGGAAAAATTCCAGTTGGACAATTCTGCAAAATGCCTACAAAAAGTTATTTCTGCTAAAGGCAGCAATACTAGCTTCTGAGGCCAAGGGTGTGCTTACTTTTTCTGCAGAAGAACATCACATCTATTGATATTTCTGTTGAATAAATGATTCAAAAACCTAATTTTCAACTTTATAAATAGCCATTGTTTCACAGATGATCAAATGTTTACTTGTCCATAAAGCCTAACATTTCCATCGGGTGTTCTTATTTTTTCCTCACGATTACATGCCACTGTAATGACCGCAATCTAAGCAATGCACTCAAAGAAGAAACTGTCAGGCGTGAGAGTAGTCTAGTTCTGTAATCCTTGAGACACATGCATTTCCAGGGACTATACCTTGCTTTCAAGTCAGTGTGCCATTCATGCTGAAACCATAATAAATTTAAACATCAGCATGAGGAGTTCATTGCTAAGCAGCACAGAACAGCAGCCAATGCAGTCACTGACAACGAGGGATTCTTGACACAGTAAAGATGATGAAACGTACTTTACCCTACAGTAGTGCACTTCTGAAGCCGAACAAAATAGTAGCCCGACTCAATTAGATGTAAATAATATTTAGCTAGCTGATGCAGTTCATTTAAAATCAACTAACTGACGTTATAAACGATGTGCCTCGTAACCTAAAAGCCACTATGCAAACTGGGGACACATAAACAGAGCTAAATTAAATGTTCTGTGACATCCCTGCTTGATTAATACTTACTAATAAGGCACTAATTTTAGCATCAGTATCTGCAAGTACGAATAAACATGTACTCGTACTCATACTTGCTCTAAAAATTGGTGTTGATGCATCTGTAATATTAAATGTTATTAGGATTTATATTCATAATATATAAATATAATACTAAATATTTATAGTATTTATACAATGTTGCACTCCGAATGTATCACTCCAAAAAAAATACCACGTTAAGAAAATCATATTGTCTTAACGGTATGAGCATTGTGACTTTTGATGATGATTATTATTATTATTTTTTAAATATGTCGCTCTGTCGTAGTTTACATCTTCATAATTATGATTTGTCCCAAAGTACAATTCTGTTTCCTCTTTTAGGTGTGGCAGTTTTTCAGAAAAACACCAGTCATGAAACTCTGCCCTCTTATGGTACTCAGTGAAAGCGCACCTTCTGTTCCCACTCCCGTCATGTAAATCTGGGGCAATAGGGGTTTACTAATATCATGGTTAGCTGTAAAAATGACTATTTTCCTGCACGTATATTATTCAAATTAAAACTCAGTGACTTAATTCAGTTTATTTGGTTAGCACTGGCTGGTTTGACTAACTGCAGAACAAGTAAGAATGCTGATTACCAACAGTGATGCCAGGTCCCCTGTGTTCAATGGACATAGACATGGTATCTTTTCTTAAGGCTGGTCACTATTGCATGCTACACTTTTACAGGTACAATCAGACAGGGGTATATTTCAACCAGCCATCAATAGCGGTCTTCTAAAAACCTTCAGGTTTATTCCACTTTCCATGCAGGACTGTATGCTTTACTTTCCAGCTAATTGCCAGTATGTGCTCTGTAGGTGTAATTACTAATTGCTTAATGCTTTGGATTAGTCACTTCATGGGCTTGCGTGTGGGGGTGCAGTGTGTATCACCGTGCATCAGTGGAACTCATGTCTTTCTTTTTCTCAGGAGCAACACAGTCTAGGAGATATATTCGAGACAGACTTCCCTCTCTAGGTATTCTAAACATGACCAACCTAATCAACTAGTGACTAACCAAGTACGGGGTTAGACATGCATCAACGCTGATTGTTTTTTTTTTATGTGTGTGCAGTAGTTTGTAGATGGGCTTTGAGGTTGTATTGAGGCATCAATGAATGTATTCTTGCATTCCTTGGAGTCTTGGCGACTGTAGTGTTTCAGGGATTAGAAACATTGGCCTGCAATAGCGGGTATGCATTGACGTCACTTTCCTGCCGGAACACACCCCCTCAGCCAGACAGAGCGAGAAAACATACAGCGAAATGGCTGGTTTTAATAGGGGAAGCTGTGAAAACACTAGTATAACTAATGATTATCAGCTTAAATTAAAGGCAGTTGGACTCAACAGTGACCCTTACAACTTGCCCAAGAACCTGTGGACCATGGACATTGGCATGTGGTCAGAAGTCGGCTTTCCCGACATTTATATGTACCCGATTTCAATGCCGGGGAAATACACTAAATACACGCAAAGCCTGAAGGCATCCAAAAGCCTTGATGCTTAGTCCTACTGCAAGGTGAGATTTGTTGGAGAATTTAAAGTGATAAGAACACCAATAAACTTTCTGGTTGTTTGAACAAATATTTATATCTTATTCTATAATTTTATCTGGTAAACCATAAGCTAGCAAGTCCTAGTTTGTTTGTAGTCAGCACTGCTTCCACTTACTAGCGTTATATATTTGTGAAGGTAAAACACGGTCAGAGAATGAATGAGCACCCATTATTCATCAGTGGAAATAGGCAGCGTTTAAAGCGCACCTATTATGGTTTTGAAACGTGCCTAGTTTTGTTTTAAAGGTCTCATCCAATAGATTTACATGCACCCGAGGACAAAAAACACTTTAATGTGCTCATAATTTAAATTGCACCATTACTCCCCCCCCCCAGTGTCACAAACGACTCGTTCAATGATTATAAAGGATTCACTCTAAACTCCTCCTTTCAGAGCGCATACTCTGCTCTGATTGGTCAGTCGTCCCAGTCTGTTGTGATTGGTCTACTACTGTCAGCGTGTTTAAAAAAGGAAACGCTCCCACTACTATAGCGAGTTTCAGCTCCTTCTGTTCTCGAGCACTCGATGAAGACCAGAGGCAGGGCTTTTATTACAAACCTACGTAGGTTAGTACAGGACGTAAAGTCTGGAATCACTAACGACTCGTTTCAGCTGTTCAGAATCGCTTCCTTCTTTCGGGAGTCAATAACTCAGTTTGTCGTGCGCTTTGATTTTTTTACACTTTGCAGACTTTTTACTTTCACAACCAGCTCCATAACACACCACATGGAAGGTAATGTTTGAAAAACCAAAATCGGTGCACTTTTAAAAAGAAATATGTTGCAAATGATTCATCATTGTACACCATGAATACCACATGCCAAAAGAACTTACACTTACACTGCTCCCCTTAGTCAAAAAAGAACAAATAGTTTTTTTGGCACTCAGTAAAAAGATCACTCTGAATTCTTGTTGAATTCGTTAGCACGATCGATCTCACAACAGCTCTTTCCTGTTGCGTTTTTTTTTTTCTTCCTCTGTGTTTTCACGAAATTCACTCTGTACTAATGCTACCTCGTGGTCTTTTTGCCACTCAGTGGGCGTGACCGCGGCCAGTTCTACCTACCTTGAAGTCACGTGCATACCCTCTATTGTATATGTGTGTGTATATGTATGTGTGTGTGAGTATATGTGCGTCCTGTCTATATATAGAAAAACTAGGGGGTAAATCCGGGTAACCTACCTTTTGTCATGAGCGGTATGATATTCAGGTAGTCCTGAGTTTATATAAAAGCTGTGTGCTTCTTTTTCCCCCCGAAAACTCAAAGGGGTAGTTGTGCGTCTGCGTATATACTCCTGTTTTGCTATGTCAGCATTTTAATCTTATTTGTCCCCAGGTGTCGCTGTGTTTCGAGACAGGCTACCAACTTATGGTATTCGTTTAAAAAAAAACTAAATATTTTTTTATAACCTCTGCTCCTGACAAATCACATGGGATTTGGAGTCTGATTGGCTGGTTGAAAGAGTGCATGCAGGAAAAAAAAAAGAAGTGAAAATCATGGATGCATTACAAAATGAGGGGAAAATGATGGGTTGGCATCAGTTCAAATGAAAGTCCTATTCCAGAAACCTGCAGCTTAGCTATATGATGGATGTTTCAGAGGGCGTAGGGAACCAAAACCCATTTTATGGCTCAGAAATGATGCTCTCCAGTCTTGCTCCAGTGTGTTCTTTGTAATGTTCTGTGCACGATGCTGCTCTTTGCAAAACCGATCGTTTATGTACAGTTTTGCATTGTGTTCAGAAGGACATCTTTGCAGAGTGGATGCTTAATCATTGACGAATCTGCTATACTCACCCAATCAGTACTTACCATTCAGCATCATGGCTGTCTATAGCATCGTGGTTTTTTTAAAATTGATGTATTATGTAGCACCTGCCTTTGATTACTGTGTGCTGAATGATTAATTATTTGAACTCACCAGCTGGAAACCAAGTGAGCAAATCTGGAACCACCTGGTATTTGATCCAACCTTTATTGGCTGTTATCATTAAGTACCATTTCATAATTTTTCATAGTAGCACACAATCTCTGAAATGGTGTAATTTGTAAAGGTGTTGTGGCTGTGCTGATTTAAAGGTCTGACCTGAAGTAGCCACTGTAGTTATCCTGATTCGGTGTGAATTGTGAAGAAAGCATGAAGCTTTCCGATCTCGTTACGTTTGTCCTCGTCTTGGTTTCCCATACCTTCTCTTGTTTCACTTTCTGTTTTGTGTATGGATGTTGTTGGTTTATTTTTTTTTACCCTGCAGGTATATCCAGACCCCGATCAGACAGCGCACCACCCACCCCTGTTAATCGTCTAAGCATGCCGCCACCCCCGACCACCACCAACACCACGCCCCCTCACAGCCGCAGACACCGACCAACAACAGTAACTAAAACCACCAGCAAAGCCTCTACGGTACGTTCCATCAAAGAAACATTGCATGTACTGTGAATCCACTGTCTAGAGGTTTCTTAAACTTCCATTGAAGCAGCATCACGTGAGCAAGAGCGCTGTTGTACCGCATATCAACACGGCTTCGATTCGGCCGCAGGGGGCTAACGCAGTACAGCACCACGATTGCGAGTATGATCTTGCTTTTATGCAACAGTTTTATGAATATCAAGTAACTAACGTTTCAGACACGGTATGGGCAGATATTTCGTTCATTTTTGCTCCATCAATGAAACTTGTTCCCAAAGAATAAAGCCACAGATATGGATATAGAGTGTTTGGTGTTGCCATGCCAACACACAGACTGACTCACTGTCAGCCCGTAGTAAGTGTAGTGACGGTTTCAATGTAACAAACTATTGCTAGAACTGGAATATTATGTAGTGAACACGGTCAAACCGTGAAAAGTACCAACGCTGTTATATTAAATATCAGCACTCTTGGAACACCTCTTGTCCAGTCAGATTAGTAGACCAGAACTAACAGTTGTATAAATGTTTAATATATGAATAATACATTCTACGTGGCTCGGTGCTTGGCTTTCCAGACTGGCCAGTCCAAAGTGTTGCAACAGCCGTCCTCCACCTCTCCTCTGTCCAGTCCCAATCAGACAAGCTCAGAGCCGCGACCGCTGCCTGCTCCCACCAGACCGAAAGTCAACAGCGTGCTGAACCTTTTTGGCCAGTGGCTGTTCGATGCTGCGCTCGTCCACTGCAAACTTCACTCCGGCCTCAGCAGAGAAAGCAGTGTGACTGGTAAGGTGTTCACTGGGATTGGACCTCTAATACTTTCAAACCCTATTGCCGTCAGTTGTTTTTCCTTTCTTTTCTCATTATCCCCCTTCCTGTTTTATTTCCGTTCTTTTACTTATACAAAACAGGCTATTCCTACCTGCAAGATTGTACCGCATTTGGAGTCGATCGTATGTGCCGTTAAGATAGCGCTAATGTTATGAAGCAGTTCCAGCGTTTATCAGCTCAGTATATCCTGTAGTGAAATACTGTGCTGTAGTATCGTAATGTTATCGATGGCGAAAATGTTAGTAACCTTTACCGAACAAGGGAGGAAAATCTGACTGTTTGGGCCCAGATGAGTGGTTGGGGCATTTCTTAAATGTCTCCCCAAACATTTCAGATGTTTTTAATTTTTGTTTAAGAATTTCAGAATTTGTTTACTGTGCTTTATGAAAACGCTTGTATTCGTATTTATTAATCTTGCCGTACCGATATTTGGTGTCTCATGTGAAATGATGTATAGAAAAGTGATGTGATTTATAACACGCCTATTTTTAGATAACAGTTTATTTGGTGGCCCCACATAAAAGCATTCATCAGGGGGTCGCAAGTTACAATCAAGAAGATGCTTCATCCATCCCTGACCAGAAGCCCAGGAGAGAAATATTTACTGGGTGGGAGGGGGATGGCATTGCTTTCTTTGGTCTGTCAATCAAGAGTGACACTACCCAATCACAGCGTATGTTCGCTCATGTATCTGGAAGAGGCAGATAACGCTTTCCTCTGAGTGTGTTACACTGCCCTGTGATGCAACATGAGCAGCAGTTTGAAAAGCTGGCTTCACATGTCGTGGAGGAAACACTTGTTGGTGGGTGGATATTTGTGAATGACCAAATTCTGGAGGGGAAAAAATACTTTATTCCTGTCTGTTAATCAAATTCTTTAACAAAATTTTATATAATGTTTCATCAAGTTGAAAAGTCACTACCATGAATCACTACCATGATTGATTGTTTTTAAAATTCTCATTATTGTTAAATGAATGGTTTCACAGTTTTTTGCTCGGACGCTTTTAGATATCATTATTATTATTATTAGTAGTAGTAGTAGTAGAAGTATTTTATTAATGATGTAATCTAACACCAGCATGGTCCTTAAGGACTGCATATTAAATTTAAGTATCTCTCTTAATCATAGTGTGTTTAAATAAAAAATGCAGCTGGATTCAGATTCAATGTGACCATACAATGAAAAAAAAGTCAAAAGTCTTGGAAACGGCTTCAGAAGTGTATCACATGCATGTGGAACTGAAATTGGATCATTTACATTTGAAAAGTTATATATAAAAAAATTTTGTAAAAAAGAAAAAACAACAACTACAAAAATAAATATATAAACTAAGCTAGTATTTTCCTGGAAGTCATTAATACGGTATTCTGAGTGGAATGTAAGTTTGAATTGCGGCTAACTGTCTATGTGTTTGCTTGTTTCCTTTCCGTTCCGTTTCTGTACATGCATGGTGAAAAACTAACTGAAATTCCGTATCTTGTTCTAGCCACTATCTTTGCCTCTTTAGCTCTTGTACTATCTAATCATACGAAGACACAAAGCGAAACAAAAACCCATATTGACATTCTTCATAGTTTCTGGATCTCTATTACTGCTGTTCTTTGATTTGTTTCCATTTTTATCTCTGTTATCTTGCAGCAACATTTTTCCAAATTCTTCTTTCTTATAAATCTTGTAAGTAGGAACACAAGCTTTCCCAGTTGCAATTATTTGGTTCATTTTCTTTTGACTTTTGTTTTTTTGCTTTGACATCGTCACTTTTTTTTAAAAAATGTTTTGTTGTTGTTGCAGTATTGTTTTCTTGGGTCAAGAGATTTGATCATACATTGCTTGAGTCTGGTATTAGGGGTCCGGGAAATTTATTGACTGCTGCCCAAATGTCATAGGCTCAAGTGCAACAAATATTCTGTAATTTCCCTGTTTGAAATGATAATCAGATGGTCAAAGCACCAGCGAAGACCTGAGAATGTTTGTTGTGATTGATCCTTTATTTATTTATTTTGTATTACTATTATTATTTTCTTTTTGGATGTAACTAAACATACGATCGCACAACGTGTTGTTGCCCATAACATCTACCTAAAGGACCTCTACTAACCAATCTCCTCCAAAGAAACACAACAACCAACATTGTCTTTAGTTACGCCTGGTGTTTTTTTGTTTTTGTAGCTTTTCATTTTACTCTTATATGAATTTTCAGTTACTGTTACGTTTTGTATGGACGTTCCTGCATGTTCTGGATGTGTGTGCAATTTGTTTCTGCCATAGTGTGCCGTTTATTGTGTTATTAAGAGGTGCTGACCAACAGTGATTTGCCAGTGATTTCTTTCTTTCTTTCTTTATTTGCAAACTCTGAACTGCTGTGTTCAATAACAGGGAGGCTGACCAGGAGAGCTTGTCTTTTCTTTCCCTTTTTTTTTTCTTTTTCTTTTTTTTTTTTTTTGCATCAGATTTTCCCCCCAAAGATCCAGAACCATTATTGTGCAAGAACTGTGTATGGTTTAAACAAGCCGTTGTTTGTAAATTCTACTGGCATATCATTAGTTAACGTGCCAGTCAAGTAGTTCTATTCCAGAGTTGATAAAACACCAAATGAAAAATAATATCCAGTATAACTGACATTTGAACTGGGACAGGATTCATACAAGGAAATATTCTTTAAAATATAGAGTAGGCACATGAATATTAGTCCTAGAATATTAATAATACTATATTATAATGCAGTGTAGCCTGCATTGTAGTTGCAGGATACGATATTTTTTGGTTCTCTTTGTCTGTAATCCCTGTTAAGACCAATTTTAATTTGTGTAAAAAAAAGCAGTCACTTAAATTTGTCCTCTTTTCCTCTCTCCCTCTTTCTCTCAGCCCTTGCTACTCAGGCTGGTGTTGAATTAAGGAGAAAAGGTTCTCAGATGTCCACCGACACCATGGTGTCGAACCCTATGTTTGATGCCAATGAGTTTCCGGATAATTATGAGTCTGGTCGAGCCGAGGCCTGCGGAACACTGTGCAGAATCTTCTGCAGCAAAAAAACCGGAGAGGAAATTCTACCTGTCTACCTATCCAGGTAGAGGAATTGTGGGGTTTGCATGAAAGTGTTTTAACGGCATCGGTTTATCTTTAAGCTTTGATGTATGGTCCCCTCTGAAACTATTGGAACAGCAAGGCCTATTCATTTGTTTTTGCTGTAGACTGAAGACATTTGGGTTTGAGATCAATATTTCAGCTTTTGTTTCCTTGTATTTATATGTATATGTGTTAAACGACATCAGACCACCCAATTTAGCAGATATTTTGGAGCATGTGACTGACAGATGTTTCTTGTTACCCTGGTGTGTCCTGTTAGATAGATTATTTAAGCAATAAATATCTCTGAACATCTACTTTTGGTTGTAGCCTTCGGTTTCACCTGTGAAGACTGCATTTTTGTTAAAAAGGATAAACCAACATGAAGATCAGAGAGCTGTCTATGGGAGAAAAGCAAGCCATTTTGAAGCTGAGAAAAGAGGGAAAATCTACCAGAGCCATTGCACAAGCATTGGGTATAGCCAATACAAATTGGGTATCTTGAGTAACAGAGACTGAATGGGTCGGCCAAGGCCAAAAACAACAACAACAGCTGATGACAGAAACATTGTGAGAGCCATGAAGGGAAAAACCCCAAAACAACAGTCAGTGACATCAACAACCTTCACAGTGCAGGGGTGAAGGTTTCACCATCCAGCGTCCAAAGAAGACATTTAGGGCAGATATATAGAGGCCATATCACAAGATGCATATCACTCATCAGCATGTAAGAATCAGAAGGCTGCTTCTGGAGCATCATCTTTATTGATGATGTAACTCGTGATGGTAGCAGCAGAAAAAAAATCAGAAGTTTACAGGAACATTTTGTCTGTCAATTTACAGAGAAATGCATCCAAATTAATCAGGAGGAACTTCATCATGCAGCAAGACAACGATCCAAAACACACTGCCAACTCAACAAAGGACTTTATCACTGGGAAAAGTGGAAGGTTTTAGACTAGCAACTTCAATCACCAGACCTTAACCCGATTGAGCAGCATTTCACCTGAAGAGGAAACTGAAGGGAGAAACCCCCTGAAAACAACAACTGAACGAGGCTGTGGTAAAAGCCTGGAACAGCATCACAAAAGAAGAACCCAACAAGTCGCAGACTTTATGCAGTTATTATAAGCAAGGGATTTGTAGCCACATATTAAGTGTTCTTTACTTCAGTTAACTTCAAGGCTTATCTGTTCCTATACTTTCGCTCTCCTAAAAATTGGGTGGTCTGATATAAAAGGTTTTATGTTGTTTAACACATCCTGATGTAAATACCAGGAAGTTAAAGCTCAAATCCTAGACTCCTGTCTCGTATGCATCAGTTGATCTTAAATCCAAACATCTTTGGTGTATAGCACAAACAAATGAATCAGCCTTGTCGTTCCAATAGTTTCGGAGGACACTGTAAATTACATTGCTAGTATGATAATCAGTCTATTCTCTGCACTATAGTCTACTGTTTCCTTTGATGGAGTGTTTCAGGGGTGAGCAAACAGTGCTGGACAAAACATAGTTCCTAGCCCACCGAGCCTGTAAGAACTCCAGTTTGCTGCCCAGGTCATCTGGTTGCCTGGAAACCTAATTAAACAGCCTAAATATACTATAGTTTAATAGCATAATTTGACGTCAAAATATGACGAGATTGTTGGTTAGTTAATGTGTCAATGAAGTGATTCCCAGGAAGGAGATGATTCTGTATAGAAATCGTCCTTAAGCTATATATGCAATTTTATCTGACAGACAAACTTTTATTCTTGGATCACTTTTACTTCTAAGCATTATGTAAACGTTGAAAAGAAGTTTTGTTTTGGAGATCATTTGCTTATTTCTCTGAAAGGATTTCTGTTCTCTGTTCATAACAGGTTCTACATGGTCCTCATCCAAGGCCTTCAAATCTCTGACTTCATCTGTAGGCCAGTTCTGGCTAGTATTATCTTGAACTCCTCAGCTCTGTTCTGCTCTGATCTGAAAGGGATCAACGTAGTGGTTCCGTACTTTATATCTGCACTGGAAATTATTTTACCTGACCGGTGAGGAGCTACATAAGGCCTGTGCTGCAGGCCCTTTTGACTTTCTATTCTATAGGGCAGCAATTATAAAATATTTTCAAATGAATTTATATAATATTCACATATGATCTCAATATCTAAATTTTATTATTTTTTTAATGTTATGCATCCAAGAAGGATTTCCTATTAATGTCTTAATGAAAGAAAATCAGTAGTAGAAGGCAAATGTTCATTAACATTAATGTTATTCATGTGCCCTTTAATGTTCTTCCATGTAATACCACCTCATCACAAATTCAAGACATTTTCTAATTGCTTCCTTCGTAGCAGTTGCAATTTAGACACATTCATGGTTTTAAGCTGCTCAAAAACCGATTTCTACAACACACTTAAGCTGTATTTTTTTTTATTTTTATAAGTTTCTTAAATGCTTCCATTTTCCTACATTAATTTCCAAGTTCTCTGAAGTACGTGCACCAAACACGCACTAACCGTAGCATATCTAAAACCTTAATCTGGCGCACATCAATAGCTAATCCACTGGTTCAGGATTGTGGAGATATGCGAGGAAACAGACCCTCTTGAAAGTACTCTTAGGCTACGCCCACATTACTCCGGATAAAACGACACGCCGTTTTCGTCCAGCGAAACTGAGCTTTTTCGAAAACACTCCCAAGTGGACAAATTCGAAACCGCTGTTTTCACGTCGTGAAAACTTTTTAACGTTTTAACTTAAAACAAACAAGATGGTGGATGACGTTATGCCTGCCCAAAAGTTTGATATCTTTGTTAAAGATTACTTAAAGTCACTATATACAACCTCCAGATTGCATGTTTAAATAAACGCTTGACGTAAAACGCAGGCCAAAGCTTCTTATTTTGTCCTCACGCACGCACAGTATAGGGCTGCGAGCGTTTTCAGACGGTTGAGTTTGGACAAGAAACGTTTGGAAAACATTTGAAACCGCCAGTGTAGACAGAGAGCGTTTTTAAAATGAAAATGAAATCGGCGTTCTGATCTCCCTGGATTAATGAGGACGCAGCCTTAGTTTAATTAGCATAATTATATGTCCTTCATTTATTATAGAAGCATGCATCAATGTAAGTGTTTTGAGAGACCTGATTTTTATTATGTTTTTCCTCTCCCCCACCTTCCATCTTGCAGCGAATTGGCCAAATTTAAATCTTATGTCAACCCCACTGAACTGAGACGAGCTTCCATTAACATACTGCTATCCATGCTGCCCCTGCCTCACCATTTTGGCAACGTTAAATCGGAGGTAAACACTTTATACTTGAATCTCAGCAATCCCATAATCACTGTGACCGAAGTAACGAACTGTTCAAATAATATTTTTTTTTTATCCAGGTTCTTTTGGAAGGGAAATTCAGCAACGATGACGGTTCGATTCATGACAAGCCGGTGTCCTTCCTTTCACTGAAGCTGCGATTGGTCAATATCTTGATTGGTGCCCTGCAAACAGAGACCGATCCACTCAATACACAGATGATACTAGGTTTGGTTGTTTGATCTTAAACATATATTGCACCACTTTATACAGTGTGTCAGTTTGTTGGATCTCTCGCCAGCATCTTGTGCGTTGAGGGTTCTTATATTGCATTCTGTCCACAGCTGCAATGCTGAATATTGTTCAAGACTCGGCACTTTTGGAGTCTATAGGAGCCCAAACCGAAGTGGTAGGTTGAATATCATCTGTACTGTAATTTGATAACATTCATGGCTTTGTACACTGACTTCAGTGGCATTATAGTCAACACAATTATGGGCAATCTTTATGAAATTCAGTTATGTGTACTGACTACCGAATTATGTGTGCCAATAATTCCGGCGTTAATTATTTAAAAAAAAAAAAAACCCTCAAAAACAGGAGATATTGTTCGTGTAGCATTGCCTTCTCTCCTCTTGCCATGTTCAGGGAAGCGTGGACAGCAGTCATTCTTTGGCTAAGAGCCACAGTCGCAATAATAGTGGCATCAGTAATTCTAGTGCCGGCAGCTCTGAGGCCACTACTCCAGACAGTGAGAGACCTGCCCAGGCCCTTCTGCGAGACTATGGTAAGTCCAGAGGGTCACTTGGGGCTGTAACGTTCTAGGAAATGAAAATTTGTCTGCAAATCCACACAAATGATTGAATAGATTTAGCATTTTAAAAATGGGTCTAGCATAAGTCATTTCCCATAAAGCGTCTGTCTCAGCCGCCTTGTTTCCATCCAAGTTTGTCTGTGTGTTGCAAACTATTTAAATAACCATGCGACGTGTTTTTTTCTCATCAAGGCATGTGGTCATCATACACATCATCGTGCATGGTGCCAACACTTTGTTGGTACATATCCTCCATGTAGCAGGATAATTAAACCTAAGAATTCCAACCGTGTGATGTACAGCGTTGTGTTTCGGTGTATGTTTAGATGCATGAGTTTTAGAATTGACCGAATGCACCTTGTTATTTAGAGGACGGACGTTTTTTTCTGAAACAGAAGGAATCTGTGTTTTGTAATAAGCGCAGCAGTAGTGTAAGTTAATGTGCATGCAAACGTGCTCGTGTGCATTTGTGTGTTTGACATTAATTCTCTTGTTCCGTGGGGCTGCTGGCTGTGTGTCAGTGCTTTGCTTTGCTTGGCTTGTGTGTGTGTGTGTGACTAACCCGCTCTCTGTGGCATGCTGTGTGTTTATATCCCAGCTCTCCACACAGACACGGCAGCCGGCCTGCTGATCCGAAGCATCCACCTGGTCACTCAGAGACTCAACTCACAGTGGAGGCCTGACATGAGCATTTCACTTGCTGCCCTGGAGCTGCTTGCCGGCCTCGCGAAGGTACACGCAGTCCTTTTGTAATAATGATAATGAGTCCTTATTGGTCACAGCACAGTGAAATTATTTTCTTCGCATGCTCCAGCATGTCAGGAAGTTAGGGTCAGCTCCCCTGGAGCAAAGAGGGTTAAGGACCTTGCTCAAGGGCTCAACAGTGGCAGCTCGGGAAGTGCCGAGGGCTTTGACCCCTGACCTTCTGATCAGTAACCCAGAGCCTTAACCATTAAGCCACCTCTGCCCACGAACATGATTGATATATGGGGAAAAAATTGTTTGTGGAAGGGGATATTACTTATTGAAGATGAACAGAAAGAGGTCCGTTAGTACTGTACAGTGCCGTCTGTCTTACTTACTTACTTAGTGCTTAGACTTACTTCAGCCTCGAGCCAAATGTTTTTTTTTTATTATTATTTTTTTAAATAAATGTGCTCAAGGTTTGGCAGTAAAGCCTAGGCACTGTGGGCGACCCGTCTTATTCCTTTTTTAATTAAGACTTACTTCTGCTCTTGGCTTCAATGCTGAGGCCTTGCTAAGAAGTGGAGGTCTCAAAGGTGGTGAAACACAGATGTTCAGTTAAGCAGGGCATGCCAACAGATTTCTCATCCAGCACAACACCTGGTAGACTGGTGTTTTTTTTTTTTTTTAAAAAGGGGGGGGGTGTTTAAAAAGGTTATGAAGAACATTGTGGTTAATTAGCGTAATCTCCATGAAAATGTGAGAGAAATCTGACCTATAATTGAAGAAAATTTTACTCTGAGGAAATAAAAACCCTTCTCAAAAAGGATGTTCATTTAACAAATCCAGATGTGTCCGTGTTTATATTCTACTTTAAGTTTGGTTGAGTGTTTAAGAACTCTTAAACATGTCTATGACTGCCTGTTTCACTGTGGTATAAATATGAGATGACTCAGAGGCCAATTTAGTCATACATTAACATGAGGAAGATTAGGGTGATTTATGTTAGGGTGATAATTAAGAGGTTTAAAACAACCAGAGCTGCTGTTATAAACTTACGAGTGAGGAAGACCGAGAGGCAAACATTTCTTCTAAGGAACGTGGTTGGAGATTTGGGGCAACCAAAATCTCCAAATTAATTAGATGCCACACCAACAGACTGTTTGGAAGGCATGCTATGATAAAGCCGTTACTTTCATCTGACGAAAAAGGAAATGAAAAGTGCATGGAGATCAAAAAGATATTACTTTGAACTTGGGTTGGAACTGATTTCTGTGGTTAGATGTGTAGAAATAGAACACTAGCGGTGGGTTTGGTGTAAAAAGGACTGTTATGCAGAAAAGAACTAAATCCCCACTGTCAATTACGGTGAAGGATGTGTGGCCTAAGAACCTTGTTGGTATACCTGGCATCATGGACTCCATAACGTACCAGAGAATTTTACATGGCTACCTCTGCCAAAGAAGCTACAACTGGATTGTCATTGGATCTTCCAGCAAGACCATACAAAAGTGTTCAGTGATCACAGAATCAAGTTTTTTGACATGGCCATCCCAGTGCCCTGATCTTAAACCCCACCGAAAAAGAGTGAACCAGCTAAAGTGAACTACTTTTGATTTGCTTAAGAGAACTAACGTCATGGCTGTCTTCAAATTTCCTGCACTTGAATGAGAATAAGCCTGAGACTGCTATTTTTGGTCTGGTGTCTCCAACATCAAATTGAATACCTAACTTGGATCAACTTGCATCCTATATTAAGCCGCACATTAAAATATCTCGACGAGAAGATTAATGCGGTTTTAAGATCAGGTTTTTTTTTGTTTGTTTGGTTTTTTTTTCAACTTAGGCTTTTAGCTAAGGTCAAGTCTTTTCTAACTTTTAAGGATCTTCAAAAAGTGTCCCATGCTTGTATCTCTTCTCATCTTGTTTACTGCAGTCCTCTCTACACTGGTATTATTCAGACATCTATGGCCCCATTACAATTAGTCCAGGCTCCTGACGGGTCTACGGAAACGCAAACACGTTCTTGCTTCACTACTTTGGCTACCAGTGCGCTACAGAAATGATTTCAAAGCACCTCTACTACTTTACAAATCTCTTAGCAATCTAGCTCCTTCATACCTTACAGAGCTTCTACCCTTTTATAATCCCTCTAAAACTCTCAGGTCATGTGATCAAGCGCTACTAACAGTTCCCAGACCTAGATGGAAGCTTTCACTGTGCGCTGGCCCTAAGCTTTGGAATAGCCTCCCTCTACATATTAGAACAGCATTTGACCAGCCGTAAAGAGTTTTAAATTGATATGATTATGTAAAAACAGTTTGAATATTACGTTTTTGTATTGATATTATTTTTATTTCTATTTTCACTTTTGTAATTATTGTTCTAAAGCACTTTGGTCAACCTATGTTGTTTTTAACGGTATATAAATAATCTTGACCTTGACATTGAACTAAAAAGGAGACTTTTTAGAGTGCATCTGGAGATATTCTGCATTAATGACTTGCTGTGTTATGGCATTATACAATCTCAGGCATTTTAGAAGAGGAATGAGTTCTGCTATGATGGCCAAGAGAGGTAGCACAACCTGCTTAAAAATGCTCAGACATTTCTTAATACTGTTTCTTTCATTAGGTGAAGGCAAGTGTGGAGTCTTCAGACCGGAAACGAGCCGTGAGTTCAGTTTGTAGTTACATTGTGTACCAGTGCAGTCGACCCGCCCCACACCACTCCAGAGACCTGCACTCCATGATCGTCGCTGCATTCCAGTGCCTCTGCGTGTGGCTCACAGAGCATCCTGACATGCTCAATGAAAAGGTACGTAGTCGTAATACGGCAATCGAAGGTTATATCAGTGTGATGAGTATTGGTAGGTGTGTGTGTGTGTGTGTGTGTGTATATATATATATATATATATATATATATATATATATATATATATATATATATATATATGCGTTCTTTCTCTATTTATATGTTGAGTTTATGCCTCTTTTTGTTTATTTTGCAGGATTGCTTGATAGAAGTGTTGGAGATCGTTGAACTTGGCATCTCCGGTAGCAAGTCCAAGACGGGAGAACAGGAAGTGAGGTATAAGGGCGACAAAGAACATAATCCTGCCTCCATGAGGGTGAAGGATGCAGCTGAAGCTACATTGTCATGGTTAGTTGTCATAGTGACTAATCCCTAACCCTACGTTTTTAAATTTGTTTATTTAAGCAAGTAGACCATTATTTTTCCGCTTAATGGACGTTTGCAGATTTAGAATGGAAAAATTACTGAACTGATTTAATCAGTGTTATTACAAGATGTGCAAGTATCGCATATTAAACCTCTTTTAATTTGACATGCCAGTCACTCATATGTTCTTCTCTTCAAGTATAATGCAGGTGTTGGGCGCATTCCCATCTCCAAGTGGCCCTTCCTCCACCTGCAGTCTGCTGAATGAGGAGACGCTGATTAAATACTCCCGGCTGACATCCACGTCTCACAGTAACTTCAGATACTTTGTCCTTGACAATTCGGTCATACTGGCCATGCTGGAGCAGTCCCTCGGCAATGAACAGAGTGAGTTACTTGTATTTATAATAGAATTTTGAATGACATGTTTTATACAGCTTTTCCATAAATTTAAATTTTTTGGTGCACCAAAAGAATTTCCTTGTACATCCATCTTAAGTCAATAAAAACAAATCCAAATACTTGCCTAAGGTTTAAGCAATGTACAATCAAGTGAAAAAACAAGTACACACCATGGAATATTGTTTTTTTTTTTATCTGGACATTTCATTCTCTTTGAAACAGTGCCTATTAATAAAGGTGATGCATTCTATCAAATGGCACATAATATTTACATTTTGTAGTAATGTTCACAAAAGAAAAATCCATGAAATTAGAATCAGGTGTTCAAGATATACCTCTCTCATATCTAGTGTCTGGTGTTCTCTTTATCATGCCAAGATCTAAAAAGTTCTATAAGGCCTTCAGAAAAATGGGTGTGAATGCCTATGAATCTGGCAAGTGATTTAAAAAGCTCTCCAAATCAATCAATCAATCCACTATAAGGAAAATCATCTATAAATGGTGCAGATTTCAAACAACTGTCCAGGACTAGCTGTCCCAGCAAATTCAGCCGAAGAGCAGACTGTTTGATGCAAGTATAAGTCTCCAAGAATCCCAAAATTTAATCAGAGGACTAGCACTAAGTCTTGCAACTGTTGGTGAAAAAGTGCATGTTTGTACAATCAGTAAGAGATTGCATAAATTTGACCTGCATGGGAGGCATGCCAGGAAAAAGCTTTTGCTTTCTAAAAAGAACATTAGAGCAAGAGTACAGTTTGCCAACAGCATGTAGGCAAAGACCCGGCCTTTTGGAATAATGTGCTCTTGACAGACGAATCAAAGATTGAGTTGTTTGGCCACAGTAACAGCAGACATGTTTGGCACGGAACAAAGACAGCTTTTCAGGAGAAGCACCTCATACCAACTGTGAAGCACGGTGGTGGAAATGTTATAGTTTGGGGTTGCTTCACTGCATCAGGGACTGGGCAGCTTATATTCTTGACCCCAAGACACACCTTGGATCCTTGGAGATATTTTGGCCACTCAAACCATCCTCTTCACATTGAATTGAGACAATATAGAGACATGTCCTCTTCCAAGTTGATTCATAATATATATGTATATAAAAATACAAACCGTGATGTGTTTGCAATTCCTTTATATCCATGAGAGCAGAGTATTTGTGATTTATTTTTTTTTAGTTTAAACAATAAAGAGATATTTTCACAGCCTTCTTTGCTCATATTTCCCAATGGTGCCAATATTGGTGGAGGTCACTGTATATCAACTTTATTAATAAGTCATGTTTCAAAGATGATCAAATGTTTGCTTGTCCAAAAAAGCCAACAATTTCCATGGGGTGTATTTTATTTTATTTTTCTTCACATGACTGTAAGTACCTATATCTTAAGTTAATTCTATTCATACAATTATATTTCTGTTGTCTTTTGCATACATATTCACTTCTTTTAACTATTACATCTTAGAAAGTTGAGTGAGTTTGATCTTGTTTTTCCTAAACCATTCCTTAGCTCACTTGGATATGTGTTTTGAATCATTTTCAAGTAACAAAATGAATTTCTTCTTTAACATAAACGTTTTGTTAGAGGGCCGAAGGTCTTGTGCCAAGTATATTGGTATTTTAAGCTCTGTTGACTTTAGTCTAAACATATCTGTTGCATAAAACACCAATGAATCTCAGCATCCAATAAGATATTTGCATACATTGTAGTTTTGGAACTTTAAGTGTATATTCCTGTGACATTTTATTGCGCTTTGACATTTAAAAAAAATTTGTCTTCATTTAGCATGGTTGTATGCAGTGTTCACTAGTACTCATTTGATATTTACATATGCATTGCCCATGTGGACATTTATGCAACCAAGGCATTTTCTACACGTTTTGTGTCTCTTTATCTAGACCCCTGTCCATCTGTCACAATGCTGGTTCGAGGCATGTGTGGTCGCCACGCCTGGACAATGCAACTGTTCCACCAGCCTCGAGGAGCCAGGGCCAATCAGAAGGTAATTTATAGCACAAACAATCAGAGCACAAACGCACTGACTGTAATGTGAGAGTTTGTATCTATGAACGCCACATTGCAGTAGAAGCATCTAGTACCAATACCTATTATTTGATTGGTTGTTTTCCCATATTGTCTGTCTCCTACAGCAGGTTTTTGTTCCAGAGGGTCGGCCAACCCCCAAAAATGACGTCGGGATCCGGTTCAATGTCAAACACAGGCCGTTCCCAGAAGAAGTGGACAAGATTCCGTTTGTCAAAGCTGATCTGAGCATTCCGGACCTTCATGATATAGTAGATAAGGAGGTGAGAAAGGTCTTCTTGGCTGTTCTATAAGATGTTTGGTACGCATTTGTGTCTCTATAAAGTAAAAAAAAAACAATCAGGAAAGAGGTGCAATCCGTTTTCACTGACAGGAGTCCTTAATATCACGTACTGCGGCCTTGAAACACTCGGATGCTTGTGTGAGTTTGAACTTGTATCTGTGGGTATGTGCTTCACTGCTTCACAGTTCAGCATACCGAGTCATGACACACGGTGCAGTGTTTGTGCACCAGTGAACATTTTTGTACGTTCTTCGTTCACGAGTTCTTGTTTCGTTTTTATTTTGCAGACAACCAAATCTACTAAAAACTCTTAATTTTCGATTTTCAGTCAAATAGGAACTTACCTCTCAAGTAAACTAACTTGTCCTTGTTTTATTCCGTTCACTGATGCTTTCATTTGTACTTATGTTTATCTTATAGAGGGATGGAGATTATAACAGTAATTCTTGTCTCGTAAAACATTTAAGTGTATGTGGCAGCTGATCCCGTTGTGTGTGTGTGGCAGCTGGAACAGCAGCATGATAAGCTGCGTGGTGTGATGGTAAAGCAGATGGAATATGAGACCAGTCTGGAGCACTACACGGAGGACCTGTGGAGGAATAAACCCTTTCCTGACCCACTTACTGACTGCAGACCTCCGCCTCCAGCGCAGGAGTTCCAGACCGCTCGCCTCTTTCTCTCACATTTTGGCTTCCTGTCACTAGAGGCGCTCAAGGTAATAGAAAATGGCCGCCCTTCTTAACTATACATAGGTTTATTCCCTCATTCTACAGCATGATCTCATTTATGTGACCGTATTCTGTCATTTACGCATCTTCATGTGTTCCTTACGGTATACTCATACGTGTCTATTTATTCATCCTTTATGTGTTTACTTATCTATTTGTTTATTTGTATTTCTTTATCCTTTTTTTTACCATTTTCTCATCACCCTTCTTTCCCTTTTACAGCTTTGGCCGGGTGCTAAATATTTCATGTGCTTATTCTGGCGGAATTGTTGAATGATGTCATAGGAAATCTTAGTGAAGCTGGAGCTGAGAACGAGACCGATTCATACGAAACCTAGTGAACATAGTGCGCGTCGGACCAGACATAATCTCATGTGCAGCAATCAATATGTGCCTGTTTTCTTTCTCTTTCTCAGGAGCCGAGTAATAGTCGTTTGCCTCCTCACCTCATCGCTCTGGACTCGGCCACATCAGGCTTCTTTGATGACATTGGCTATCTGGACTTGTTGCCGTGCCGACCGTGTGACACAGTATTCATCTTCTACATGAAGGCAGGCCAGAAGAGTAGCCAAGAGGTATGAGCAGCCTCTGTGCACTATGTATGAGGATTGTATTGGGATGTATCGACCAAGATTGTTTTAAGTATCTGATGTGGGATGCTGTGTGTGTGTGTGTGTGTGTGTGTGTGTGTGTAGATCCTGAGGAATGTGGAGTCCTCAGCAAGCGTGCAGCCACATTTTCTGGAGCTGCTGTTGTCTCTTGGCTGGCCAGTCGAAGTAGGGCAACACCCAGGCTGGACTGGGAGTGTGTATACCAGCTGGACTATCAACACATCCAATGGCACGGACACACCAGGTACACATGCTTCATTACACACACAGTCTGCATTAGACTGCACATTGTGTAACGCTGTCAATATCTTCATGGTAGTCAGGTATCATTTTCTCTTCAGTAGTTAGCATTGATTTTACACTGGTTTCATGAGACAATTCACAGGTTCAGTTTTAGGTTCAGTGGAACATGGATGAATGAAACAAACGGTTTCTTTTCTCTTTTCCTGCTGCTGTCGCAGACGAGTTTGTAGCTGTGGGAGAGACGGGAGGAGGAATTTTTAACGGTGAAAAGAGGGTGCTCTACTACGCTGACGCTCTCACAGAAATCGCCTTTGTGGTGCCCTCACTCAGTGACTCCTCAGGTAAACCCCTACAGAAGACTGTATCTGACTGTAACTGCGCTTAAACCCAACGATCACCTCGAAGCAATCAAACCAATAGTCGCTACACAAGATATGCAGTTGTATGATGGCTAATAGTAAGTCTAGCTTTTATCCATTAAACAGATGACACACTGACAAATTTGGCACTGGATTCTTTTCTTACTAGTAGGGGTGAGCAATATGACTCATAAATATTATATCATCATTCTACAAGGCATTTCTGAGATACACAATATGCATCACAATATATACAGATCGTACTCAACCTGAATCAGCGGGTACCGCTGCAGTTACGGCAATAACATGTATTTCCGGAAAATGAAAAACAAATCTCAGTAACAGAACCACATTTAGTTCTCAAAAGCCCATGTAAGCGTTTGTTGTTTAGAATGAATTCAAGCTGATGTCGAGACTGCGCTCTGTGCTTACTTTTAAATGTACTGTTTAATGTAGTACTACTATCCTGTATTATATTTGATTAAACTTTAGAAAGATGTGCATTATTATTCACATCACTGTATCTTGCATTATTTAGTCCTTGCATTCAAATAAAAATGATAGAAAATGTGGGTTACTCTGCATGGGCGCATTAAGGGTGGAAGCGTAGTTGTCTAAGAACCTACTTTAATTACGCTGAGAAAAAGGAATATGTGCTCGGTTAGATTTAAGAAAAAATATTATGTTTCTCATCAAAACGGGATTTTGTTGCTTATGCGCTAAACTTAATTTAAACGTTCATTAATTAATTAAGTGATTAGATTGTATTATGTGAAGTGAGTGTGATCAGTTCACATAGTATTAACATAAACTAATGACAATAATAATAATAATACATTTAATTTTTACACGCTTTTCTCATACCCAAAGTGCTACCTAAACAGGAACTAGAGGTAAAATACAAAACTACAGACATAATACAATACAGTATTGATTGTCTATATAAGACAATCAATATAAAACAAACAATAATTGGCACTACATCCTATTGAAAAAAGCTAGATCAAATTAATACGTATAAGCTATTTTAAATATTGGGTTTTCAATTTTTTCTTAAACCTGCTTAAAGTGCACCTATTATTTGGCGTCCAAGGTCAAACACCACTTTGTGTTCATAATTTAAATTGCAGCATTACCTTTTTCCCCCCAGTGACACAAACGACTCGTTCAGTGATCCGTTCTAAAGGATTCATTCCAAACTCCTCCTTTCAGAGCGCATACTCTGCTCTGATTGGTCAGTCGTTCCCAGTCTGTTGTGATTGGTCTATCGTTGTCAGCGTGTTTCGTAAAGGACACGCCCACTACTATAACGAGTTTCAGCTCCGTCTGTTCTCGAGCAGTCGATGAAAACCAGAGGCGGGGCTTTTATTACAAGCCTACGTAGGTTAGTACAGGACGTAAGTGTGGAATCACTAACGACTCGTTTCAGTTGTTTATATTGGAGTCAATAACGCCGTTTGTCGTGCGCTTTCATTTAGAAGCTTTCAAGACTTTTTACACTCACAAACAGCTCTATAACACACTACATGAAAAGGTAATATTTGAAAAACCATAAACGGTGCACTTTAATGTCAGCTTATGTGGGGAGTAAGAGGAGGGGCTCCTTGTTATGAGGGGTACAAGGATTCTGGTGCATTTCTAAGGATTCCAGTGTTAACCCATTCACATGTACTTAACATTATTATTATTATTATTATTATTATTATTAATACTACGACAATCCAACCAGCATGTAACGGGTAACTCGGGACCTGGTGTTTGTTGTACAGAAAGGGTGTTGTGTGAGATGGACTGAGGAAGATGTTTCTAATGTTTGTTACGACTCTTTGTGAAGTTGGCACCTCATGAAATTAGATAATCATTCAAACTATGGCATTCGTTTGTGCTGATTTGTGCTGCAAAAATGAACGTTTGTACTCGTTTGGTGTTTGAGCTATTAACCATTATTATTATTTATTACATTTTTTTTGACTGTGACATCACTCCCTACCCCTTGTAGCTCAGATCGCTCCAGATCAGCGTCGTTCATTTTGTGCTCGGTTTGTGCCGTTAAAACAAACACTAACTTTTTCCCTTCCTTAAATATACACAGTGAAGGAAATAAGTAATTGGACACATCAACATTTTTCGTGCATACCCAGGTTGCTACCATGGAGATATAAACTAACCATCGTCACATGCCGAGGTTTGAGGTTGCGAGCGACTAATCTAACTTGTCACATACAGGTGCTGGTCATATAATTAGAATATCATCAAAAAGTTGATTATTAAACAAACAGAGTGTGTTATAATTAATAATAAATGTCTTTTTTTATCATTTTCTTTTTATTTGAAAAAAAATAACACTGAAAAAGAGGAAACAATCTGTGGGGAAAAATGTGTAACATTTTCCAATTTTATAGATTAAATACAAAACTTTAACATCACCTGCTGGGAGTCAGTTTATAGTTTATTGAAATATGATATATTTGTATTATTATCATCTTGGAATAGTATATTGTAACAATTAGTTACGATATCACTAGTAAACAGTATTGTCATATTGCTCAACCTTGCTTACTGAGGCATATTGTATTCCTGCCATGCCTGTGTCTGATGCTTTAAAAAAAAAAAAAAAAAAAAAAAGTGTCATATATTGTATTTCCTAAAGATTGTTGATAGACATTTGAATTGTGTTTGTGTGTGTGTGTGTGTGTGTGTAGCAGAGTCGCCTGAGAACAGTTTTCCCACAGCGGACTCTGATTCCCAGATGGAGCTCATGCCCAGCCTACTGAAACAACCCAACCTCACACTGGAGCTCTTTCCCAACCACTCTGACAACATGGGACCTTCACAACGGGTAAACACATCCACATGAAATATCTCTCACTCTCTCTCTTTTATTTATTTACATATCTATCTCTATTGGGTTGTCCACACCTACTCAGTTTTCCAGGAGAGACAGTGGGTACAGGGTAAACATTAACAGAAAGACATTTCAGAGTTGGAAGCCATGTGAACTAGAGCTAGAATTGTGCATTGTGTCCTGCAGCGAAATGGAGATCTTGTGATCAATGTCTTTACAGCAAACCCATTCTCACTTTACATGCTTGCCCTTGACACGTCCGCATAAAAAAAGCCATCCTTTGTGAGCAGTATGTCAGAGTCAAACCCTGAAAAGTTTTATCGTCTAAATATAACAGCTATGTTCAAATTTGTTCACTGGGGGTTTTTTTTGGCCAGTCTCCCACAGCGAAGAGTAAGAAGCTGCCATCGGGAAGGAATATACCGCCTCTGGGTCCAGAGACTAAGGTGCTGGTGGTCTGGGTGGAGCGCTATGATGACATTGGTAATTAAATATATATATATATATATATATGTGTAACAGAGCATTATTTTGACAAAATTGCTTAAAACTTGTGATTGATTCTGATATGGAGAATCATGTAAGAATGATTTGTTTATGACTCACTAACTGTTTGTTACGTGCTTATCTATATACTGCATGCTGTCTGATCCAACAATCACATAATTACGAGTTGTAAATTTGCTAGATGTTTTACTAAATCAGAGACTAATTGTCTAGTGAATTATTGCTTAGCAGCGTAATTCAGTGACGTAATCTTTTAACAATGCCAGCTAAATTGGTAATGAAATGAAATGGAAAATATATTTCATGTCTCCGTTCACTTCAATTCCCTCTGCAGCTTTAGAGAAGTACATTTACGGCATTTGGCAGACACCCTTATGCAGAGCGACTTGCACTGATCTCGTTCATACATCCGAGCAGTTGAGGGTTAAAGGCCCTGCTTAAGGGTAGCTTGGTGGTGCAGGGATTTGAACTCATGACCTTCCGAGCAGTTGTCCATCATCTTAACCGCTGAGTCTACCACAGAAATAAAAGCAGCTGGCTTTGTTCTGCCTGTAATTGTTGCGTGTGTTAACTTGCCTCGCATGCCCCATTGTATTTATCTCTGAAATACTACAAAAAAAAAAACACAGTCGATGTTTGTTTACATAAGATTCGTAAACGTTGTTTACATAAGATTCGTAAATGTTTGGTTACATAAGATTCGTAAAGCGTTTCCGTCTCTTTTCAGAAAACTTTCCTGTGTCCGAGTTGCTGGCCGAGACTAGCACAGGAGTGGAAAGTGCAGTCAACAGCAGGTCAATAACTCCACATAAGATTAATTATGGTTCAAGCATGGTTCAAATATGTGCGCTCTGATATTCAGTCTGATTTCTATACGGAACTTTGAATTTTGTTCCTTCTCTGTCTCAGGCCCAGCTCATCCGAGAAAGACGTACCAGTGATATTCATCCACCCTCTGAAGACTGGCCTCTTCCGAATCAAGCTGCATGGAGCCATGGGAAAGTTCAGCATGGTCATCCCCCTTGTGGACAACATGGTGGTCAGCAGGAGATCACTGGGTGGGTTGGTTTGGGTTTCAGCTCATTTGCGCTTTGATTTGGCTTGACATGTACACTCGCCGGCCACTTTATTAGAAACATCTGTACGCCTGCTCATCAAGAAACAAAAAGTTATCTGGTTGTTGGTGCCAGTTGAGCAGGTTTGAGTATTTCAGGAACTGCTGATCTCCTTGGATTTTCATGCACAACAGAGTCTAGGGTTGAGGAAAAAGACAGCATTGTCCAGATTCACAGAGAGCCTGTGCTCACTATACCCGTAAGTTCCTGTTCTTGGCTGACAGGGGTGGAACCTGATGTGCTCCTCTGCTGTTGTACCCCATCTGCCTCAACCAGTCTGGCCATTCTCTGGCATTTCCACCGCTTACTAGATGATATTTGGTGGGGTTTTTTGCACCATTCTATGTACATGCTTAAGAAAACTGCTTTGCGTGAAGGATCCCGGGAGATCAGCAGTCGGGATGGGCGATATCTTATCGTTTGCGATTATACCTATACAAATTCTCCCCAGAGTAAGAATTAGTCTTCGTGCGATAATAACGATAAAGCCTGGTTGATGGGGTATTCGTGTGCGAGATGCGTTCACAGCTCACGTGCAGCGCGAACACGAGTACGGTGGAAGGCGGACGTGAAGCTGAGGAGGAGTTTATCACTAAACGAGGAGCTTACGTCTACAATCTGGACCTGGTTTAGTTACAGAAAATCACTTTTACTTTTAGATCAATGTTTGTGTTTCTGAGGCTCAGAAGACCGCATGCAGCTGTCACTTGTCGCCAAAGACACTGGTGAACGATGCGATATTTATATCGTCACTGATATCGTTATCGCAGTAAATACCAGAAAATATCCTGATATCTTTTGGTTTCATTTTAATTTACCTGCTAAATGCATACCTGCTAAATGATATCGCCCATCCCTAACCAGAAGTCTGAAATACTAAGCCCATGCAACCATGCCATGGTCACCATCACTGAGTTCACATCCATAAGCACGTGAACAGGTGTTCCTATTAAAGTGGCCGTGAGTGCAGGGTTACATTTGCAGCATTTACTAGAATGGCTAGAATTCTTGGAAGGACAAAGCTAACGGCGTGCCATACACTTTTTAGCATGTTCCTTTGTTATATCGATCGGTGTCCTCTGTCCATGTTTGCCAGGTTTCCTAGTGAGACAGACGGTGATAAACGCATGTCGGAGAAAGAGACTGGACAGCGACTCGTACAGCCCACCGCATGTGCGGCGAAAACAGAAAATTGCTGAAATTGTTAACCGTTACCGGAACAAACAGCTGGAGCCTGAGTTCTACACGTCACTGTTTCAGGAGGTTGGAGAGACAAGCCTAAACCCCTAAACACACACACATAGCACAAAGCTCTTTTTTTCCATGGTGGAGAGTTGCTGTTTTTTTTTTAATTGCCTAATGGCCATAGTCTTTCAGCTGTCAAAAGCTATGTTCATTGCCCGTGTGACGGCTTGCTAGCTGGTCCGAACGCTGACGCCTGAAAGGATGCTCTTCCGTTTTCTCATTACTGTATTTCACACATTTTTATTTTTTACGTCATGTGAGACCGGAAACGAAGAAGCATAGATGCAAAAACATTTACTCCAATATATTATTCATAAGAAACACTAAAGTGAGTGTCAGCAGTGGAGTATGAAGGGTGACCGTGGCTTTTCATCTCCAGACACATTCACACATATACACTAGTGCCAGTCTGTGTTGATGCATAACACTTCTCTTTTCTTTTCAAACTCAGGTGGTTTTACCATTTTTCAAATGCATTGACATGGTCATGGTCATGCACTCCAACATGCTGACCTCAGCTTCGTTCATATTCTCTCTCTCTCTCTCTCTCTCTCTCTCTCTCTCTCTCTCTCTCCCCCTCTCCCCTTATCCATTGACTGACTTCATAGAAGTCCCTATGCTGATACTCCGTTCAAAGAATGTTTGGCTCTTTCTATTTTATGTATTTATGTAACAGTTAGGAAAATGACTTAAAGTCACCAACAAACTACTGAACTCCAGTACAGCATCCCAGACATTTGACACTTGCTACCATCCTGCATAATCCTGTGATACACTTGTGACTTTGTAGTGTTTTTTGTTTTTGTTTTGATTTCACACTTTTTGTTTTCTTCAGCTTAATCCAGACATATTTACAATTGAAAGTCATAAGGGCTATCTTTTGGTTTCATTTTAATTTACCTGCTAAATGCAGGTGCCATGTTTGTTTTTTGTTTGTTTGGGGTTTTTTTTTTCTTTCTTTCTTTCCTTATTTCAATTTCTGCTGGATGTCAGAAACACTGGTCTTTTTTTTTTTTTAGACATTTTTTTTTCCATTCCTTATTTTTAGATTAAAAAGATTATTTGATCCAATCGTGTTTCATCTCTTATTCACTGAGAGATGCGTGTGGTGTCATCTTGCCTTCCTTGGTGTGTTTTAACATGTAGCTTTAAAACACACGTCACTACAGACAACTTGACTGAAAGGATTGACTGTTAAAACGTTACTGTACTGGTCCATGATGCTCATTCAGGTTAGCCTGTTTTTGTTTTTTTCTTTCATGTTTTTATTCAATCCATTTAAGAAAAGGACAAGTCTTGTGCTTGAACATGAAAACATTTGACATCGAAAACACGAATAACGTACACACGTTCTACACGAGATCAGTTTTTATATCAATAGAAAAACTCCAAATTTCAGCCGATGAAAGGATGAATACATGATGAATCCGTTTTACTATAGACGACACCAACTTTACTGAGCTATGTTTCCCAACACACAGGACTTGCACCTTTATTTGGTTGGTTAGAGCCGTCCTTCTCATTTCTGTAAATAATGAAGGCATCGACTTTGTATAAAGTTGGACTTTAAATGTAAATATAAGGGTGTGAAGTTTTGCTCACTCATCTTATTCTATTAGGAAAGGCACAAAAAAAAACCGCTTGTTTGTATTTATGCCTATCATATATGTGTCCTAAAGAAACACATTGGGTATTGAATGTAACACATATAATGAAATAAAGATTTTAATTAACTTCTTATCATAATTTGCTGTGCTGTTTCACATGCCCTCTGTCGTGTGTGTGTGTGTGTGTGTGCATTTCTGTGAGAAAATGGCCTCCATTGTAAATTGTGCATGATTCCATTCTGTAAAAGTTTGTTCAATTATACATTAAAAATGACGATTTTAAATTAATCATACACAGTTTCAAAATCATAGCCAGTAGGTCTACATTGTTTACAAAATATAACACTGTTTTGTCGATGCCGTAGCAACACTCATAACATCTGGCTGAGTTAGTCTGAGGGAACAGATATTCTAATAAGGTATATCGTCATGTACGCCAATCAGCCATAACATTAAAACCACCTGGCTAATCTTGTGTAGGACCCAAGGTTTTCCAGCAGAACATTGGCCAGGGCATCACACTGCTTTCGCCGTCTTGACATAGTGCATCCTGGTGCCATCTCTTCCCCAGGTAAGCGACGCATACGCACCCGGCCGTCCACATGATGTTAAAAAAAAAGGGGGCTTCATCAGAACAGGCCACATTCTTCCATTGTTCCATGGTGCAGTTCTGATGCTAATGTGCTTGTTGTGTAGGCGCTTTCAGTGGTAGACGGGGGTCTGGCTACTCAACCCTATATACAACAGGTTGCTATGCACTGTGTGTTCTGACACCTTTCTATCATAGCCAGCATTTACCTTTTCAGCAGTTTGTGCTACAGTAGCTCTTCTGTGGGATCGGACCAGAAGGGCTCTCCTTCGCTCCCCATCTGCCTCAGTGAGCCTTGAATGCCCATGACCCTGTCGCTGGATCATCGATTGTCCTTCCGTGGACCACTTTTGGTAGGTACTAACCACTGCATACCAGGAACACCCCCACAAGACCTGTTTTGGAGACGCTCTGACCCAGTCGTCTAGCCATTGCAATTTGGCCCTTGTCAAAGTCATTCAGATCCTTATGCTTGCCCATTTTTCCTGCTTCCTACACATCAACTTTGAGAACTAACTGTTCACATGCTGCCTAATATATCCCACCTCGTGACAGGGGCCACTGTAATGAGATAATTGATGTTAGTCACTTCACCTGTCAGTGGTTTTAATGTTATGCCTGATCGGTGTATATTTGATGTGTATTCATAGTCTAATAGTGTTGAGTCATTGAACTAGTGTCAATCAAGTCCCTCATATCAATGACCATAATGAACGTCTGCTCAAATTCTGTTTAATTCAATGTAATTCTGGATGTTAAATTAGTTGTACAACTTGAAATGTTGAAAGCATATCTGAAGGCATATGGCAAATTTAGCAAGTGGTAACCAGTTTTAACTTTACAGGAAATTCACTGCATGAAATAGCTTGTAATCATTATAAGCATTTCACACTATTGGCTTACTGGCTTTTCTGTCTACTCAATCATCAGATCTTCATTGATTCTCATGACTGATTTAGTCCCTAGACTTTTATTAGCTAAGCTTAAACATGTTCTTAACATTGTATTAGACTTATGTTGTGGTATGTTGTGATATATAAATTTGAATGTAAACTCTACAGGGTGAAAGCCAGCTGTTGTTATCAATGTGGTATTTTATTCATCCTTTTATTCATTTAATTTGTAATAGTTGGGCAATTGAATCCTCTGTGCTGGTGTCTGGTTTGGACAGCATATTTCAGGCTCTGGTTCACTAGCAGTTATGTAAAACATACAGTATGTAACTGTGTTTCTATGAAACCTGGATAACTTATAAGTATACAAGTGTCTGGCCTGCCTATAGGTCATGGTGATGATGTGTACCACTCAGCCAGCCAGTCTCTGTTTTGTCGATAAAGCCATGTGAATTCATGCAGGAATCAGTGACCCCAGGCCACCCTACTCAAGCTAGTGCCATATCAGTCTGGAAAAATCTAAACGTGGCTGCAGACATGATATCCTTGCACTCCTCAGATGAGGAATGGGGAGGAAGACTAATCATTGAACTTCAATCCTGCTCAGTTTTAGTGTACCTCTCAAACTTGTATATATTGGTCAATGTGTCAACTTATTTTTGGCTTCCAGGGGATTCAGAAACTGGCCACACAAGTACGGTATTGATTATTCACTTAGCAGAATAAACCAAGAATAGCACCAGTCTACAGTGGAGGAACACCACTCAAAAACATTAGTAGTATGTAGCTACATGTCTGTCAGACTCCAGGACACATGGAAACTCAGTAGAAAAACAGGTGGAAAACCTGAGCCAGTGGTGATCCTGAGGCGTGATTGGAGAAAAGCTGACTCCAGCTCCAGTGTTATGTATTAGTAAATTTATCTAACATGGCAGGCTGAGCAGTGAACAGCACGTGGTATAGCATGGAAAACCCACTCAACCGTTTTAGCAGTGCTTAGCCAAAGGCCGACTAGTCAGTAGATGGCAGGGAGTGTGGAAAACTCGGCAGATAATGCCAAGGGAAAACCCACCTAGTAGAATGAAGGGAGCCCCATCTTTTGCACTTCACTGGAGTCCAGCTAACTATCTGCATGTGAAAGTGGTGAGGGAAAAGTGCGCAACCACGACAGCAGCACATACAGTGAGGGAAAAAGTATTTGATCCCCTGCTGATTTTGTACGTTTGCCCACTGACAAAGAAATGATGATTGATTGAATGCTTCTGTGGACAGGTGTCTTTTATACAGGTAACAAGCTGAGATTAGGAGCACTCCCTTTAAGAGTGTGCTCCTAATCTCAGCTCGTTACCTGTATAAAAGACACCTGGGAGCCAGAAATCTTTCTGATTGAGAGGGGGTCAAATACTTATTTCCCTCATTAAAATGCAAATCAATTTGTAACATTTTTGACATGCGTTTTTCTGGATTTTTTTGTTGTTATTCTGTCTCTCACTGTTCAAATAAATCTACCATTAAAATTATACACTGATCATTTCTTTGTCAGTGGGCAAACGTACAAAATCAGCAGGGGATCCAATACTTTTTCCCCTCACTGTATTCACAGCTAGACTTTGAGCAATGTGAAATGCTTGGAGGAGATGGTGACGAGGGAGAACTCAAATCTGTGGTTATTCACCCCTACTGAGAAACAACACAGGGTAAGTTTATAGAGCTTACTCACAAACACCATGATGAGTGATTGCTAAGGCTAAAGCTGGAAAAGGTCAAAACAAACATTTCCAAGGAAGCACTAGAAATGTATGAAAAATACACTAGATGATGGGGGTGTATCACCACCTATGTCCACCTTTTGGAGGACAGGTTACTTGAAGCTCTTGACTGTATTCACATTCTGTTTAGCCGTGAGCTCCCTATTGTGTGTGTGGTCTGCCATATGTATGTACGTTGCAAAAAGAAGAAAGGGAAGGACAGATATATTGGAATGGTATTTATTGAAAGTACAGTATCATATCACTTTTTGACTGTTGGAAGGTCACACTATTCTATGCAAGCGTATGCTGGTGATTCTCACAACTCCTGGTAATTAGGAGGGCTAAATTAGAAAAGTCTTATCTGTGGAAGCTGTTAAATTTTTTTTTTAATAAATAAAATTAAATAAATAATTAGATTTTTCACCCAACTCCTTCTTTCCAAGACCAGTGCTCCAGGTCCAATGATAAAATTGCAAAATCTTCTACTGAAAGCCTAACTTAGAAACTCATTTCTATATAGATAGCAACAAAAAAAAATTTGTTTTCCATAACCTTGCATTTGATCACTTTTCCTCACTAATAAAACAGCAAAATAATAGATTCCACTTCTATAAACGGATAGTTATTTATTCCTTTTCATCAAAACCATTTATATAGGTTGTTATTTACTTTATAACCTCCATAGATATTGAGACACCTGTCATGAAAATTGTAGGCATGGAAGCGTTAGCTTTAGCATTAGTAAATGTAATGCTCAGCTCACTAATGCTGAAGTTCACTTTTTTTTCAGCAGGACAATGATCCAAAACATACACAAAATATCATTAAAAAAAAAAAAACCTTCAGTGACAACAGAATCAAACTTTTTATCCAGCCATCCCCATTCTAATCACCTAAATTCCATTGCAAACATGTGGGGTGAGCTGAAGAGAATCCTGGAGGATCTATATTGAGACGTGATCTTGTATTCCTTTCTCTCAATCATTATTAGAAAGGACTTTGTATGCTTATATAATGGACACAAAGTACTAAATGCAAGGATTCCAATAATTATGACATATATGGTATTGTTTTGATTTTTCTTAGAACATATGTATTTCTCTAACATTGATTTTCGCTGGACCATTGGTTGTCCTTCCGTGGACCACTTTTCATAGGTACTAACCACTGCATATCAGGAACACCCCACAAGACCTGCCGTTTTGCAGATGCTCTGACTCGGTCATCTAGCCATCGCAATTTGGCCCTTGTCAAAGTCGTTCAGATCCTTACGCTTGCCCATTTTTCCTGCTTCCAACACATTGAGTTTGAGAACCTACCGTTCACTTGCTGCCTAATATATCCCTCCGCTTAACAGGTGCCACTGTAACAAGATAATTAATGTTATTTACATGACCTGTCAGTGGTTTTAATGCTATGGCTGATCAGTGTAGGTCCAGAGACAGATCATAAGAGATAACCAATGACTCATGTTTTACGTTCTAATGTGCCATCATTGTGACTTCCTCAAAGTTGCATAAACACATACAGACCAAGTTGTCTCTTTTAACCTCCACCCACTTTCCCCAGGACCTCTAATGGTTGATCTTAGATTTTCATCTTAGATTTCATTATCCCTGCTGATTCAAGCACCTACCAGAACATTTTGCACATAAATTATTTTCTAGGTTTGCGCTATTTGTGGAAATGATTTTCAGATTTCTTACAGCACATTAAACTAGGTGGTTGATTTTAACAGAAATACAGATTTTGTTTATATATTAATACACGGTTGAGACAATTCTGAGAGTGGGACACAGAGGAAAAAGGCCTGTGTCAGTAGCATGCTGTGAAGTGTGTGTGTGTGTGTGTGTGTGTGTGTGTGTGTGGTGGTGTGTGTGTTAGACTGCAGTGAGACTTTTGGCCCCTTGACAGACTCTATGTGCCTATGTGTTATGCTCTGGAAGTCTTCCATGCCCAAGTCTTACCCTGCTGGAAGCCTCTCCAATGCCTTATGCTACCCTTTCCCAATCTCTCATTGAGGTCTGTGGACAGTTCATCTATTGCTTGAACAATAATATTAATACCAATAGAAATAATTTTCCAACCAGCTGCTCAAATCTTTCAAAAAATCTTTAAAAAAAATCCATAGTATCTATTATCATACCACCAGTGTGTTGCAATATTTGATTACATCAGCTGGATGATTTTGAATAATGCCTGATGATGTCATATTGTGCGTCAGCATCCACAAACTCTTAGTGACAGAGCTTTGGGTAAAAATGAGTCATTTTTTCCCGTTGTGATTCTACAATTCCCCAGGGTGTTCTATCAGCATGGACTGAAGCTGGTTGACTTCCACTAAGCAAACATGTAAGCAGCATATCTTATGGACAAATGCATTTAAAAAATAAAACAAATCACCTGCGAAGTCGTGCTCTGAAGTCACCTTGGAATGTATATGTGCATATGAAGGTGCATTTGTGTGTCTGAGAGAGATTCAGTAGACTTCTGCTCATGTATTTCCTTAAGTTGATTTTGTTATAGAGCGATCATATAATCCCTTGCTACTTATCATCACTCACTTACTTTTTTTTTTTTGCCTAAACGCCTTCATGTAGATATAAAGCAAAAAAATCAAGCATAGAAAAAAGACCATATATCAACAGTAGCACCATTTTATAGACCTATTTCATCTGAAAAATGTTCTTCTGTCTGTTGGTTGCCATAACAGTATATTCTTGAAAGATCACCAGAGCTACAGATGCTCAGAAGAAGAACAGAAGCCCTTTCCTGCCATCTGTATTACTAATGGGTTTCCCTATATACCCTGCATAACCTGCTTTACTGTTCAGCTGTCCTCAAAGAAAGTAAGCAAGAAGAGGACATGTAAAGTATTCCAGGATTTATTTATTTTTAACAGTGTGCTCTATATAGAAAAGGAACAAAAACATTACTTAAGACTGGATATATACTGAGCCATGATGATTATTATTATTATTAATTTTATTAATTTTATTATTTTATTTTATAGCAAGTGTTTTGCATGTTTACCCAGGGTTCATTTAGGTTTCCTCTGGCTTTTCCAGTTTCCTCCCACTGTCCAAAAACATGCAGATAGATAGATTGGCTATGCCAAATTGTGGTTGTGAATAAGTATGTGAATGTGTGTATGGTGCCCTGCGATGGACCATCCAGTGTCCGATCCACCAGAACCCTGACCAGAATAGCGGTCAGACGGTGAGTGAATGAGTGAAAACTATTGTAAGCATGTTGGCTTATTAATAAAGCATCCAAATGTATCTTATTCGAATCTCACTTATTAGCAACATAAACAATATTTAACGAAATAGAAACCGAAAACACCTTTACATTTGTTGGGATCATAGTGATGAACAGATTTCCACAGGGCTAAATAAGAGATATCGTATGACAGAGGCTGAAATCCATTTGTACAGTTCTGCATTCAAGGCAGAATGATGCAGACATATTAATATTACATAAACAGTATGATTCATGCTTTTCCATGTCATCCCTGCTGGAAAAACCCCCAATAGAAACCATCACAGGAATTTGAAAGGGTTTCCACTACAAATACAAACCATCAGCTAACCGTTGAAACCATTACCATTACTATTATTGGACCTTAATGGTATCCACTAGACATAACATGCCACCAATACAAGGCAACAGATTACCAATAAAGACCCACAGGCACCATTACACGTTCCATTAAAACCAATACCATTCCAGATATAGACATTACAAATTGCATTAGGGTTTCTATTGCTTTTTTCAGCAGGGATGGTTCTCAAAGTGGGGTCCATGAAGCATAGCCGGGATAAAATTTCAAGCCAGTACGTGTATAAAAAAATAATATATTTTAAAAAAAATAGGTTATAGATATTATAAACCATTTCGAATGTACAGTTTAACATGGTGTAAGTGCTTTGGGGTTTGGGGGCAGAAACAAAAATGCAGTCTGAAATATACTGTACTTGTGCCTAATGCAAGGTGTGGCACAACCAAAGGTCTGGTTGGAATAATAACATATTTTATTACGATTTAATACAGTATAATAATTTATACTTTTTGTTCACTTTATTAGGAACATCTGCACATTCATGCAATTAGCCAATCATATGACAGCAGCACAATGCATAAAGTCATGCAGATACAGGTCAAAAGCCTCAGTTAATGTTCACATCAAACTTTGGGGAAAATTGTGATTTCAGTTACATGGTATTGTTGTTGGTGCCAGACTGGTTTGAGTATTTATCAGAAACTGCTTAGATCTCCTGGAATCCCACAAGGAGCAATTAGCATAGGGCTTAATGCAATACACAACCGATACATTAAAAGTTTAAACATATAAACATACATATAAACATACATAAATCAGGGGCAACGGCTTGGCAGCTATGGCTCTGGGTTACTGATCAGAAGGTCAGGGATTCAAGCCCCAGCACTGCCAAGCTCCCACTGTTGGGCCTTTGAGCAAGGCCCTTAACCCTCTCTGCTCCAGCCAGTATCATGGCTGACCCTGCTCTCTGACCCCAACCTCCTGACATGCTGGGGTATGTGAAGAAAAGAATTTCACTGTGCTGTAATGTCTTTGTGGTCAATAAAGACTCATCATTATAATGCAGCATGCTTCAATATAAATTCAGGTACTCATAAATACCTGATAAATAACAAATTAAGAATCATTAAAAAAATATAGAAAATCAATTTCAGGTTGCATTTTCAAGCCTAGCCTGGCCTTTTTTCTAATCTTCAAAAACTTATGCTCCTCAACTGCTCTCATCAACAAGTCATTTCCACTCACAGAACCACAGCTCATTTGTTTATTTTGTGGAGAATATGATTGGCTGATTAGATAACTGCGTGAATAAGCATGTGCACAAGTGTTCCTAATAAAGTGGATGCTGTGTGTCTTTTCCAGTCATTTGTATTATTTTACATTATGACACATTATCTCTTTTAATCTGGGAAAGTTCTTAGTCTTTTAGTCTAACAGTTCATAAAGCAAAGCTGTTTTAAAACAGTTTGAGGAAGCTTATGAGAACGTGGAAGACTCTACCTGGCTTTTGCACCCGGGAACGACATGAACCAAGTTGTCATGGTAACGGCTCCTAACCTGATTTGGTATTGAATGTGGAGCAGTCGTGTCTCGGTGTTTGACATGTTCACATCATTTTGTAAGCAGACGCACACAGCAGAGACCTAGACTCGACTCTGAGTCGACGTCCGCTTCCAGAACAGTAATTCCCACCAATACTCCAATTCACCATAACAATCCAGCAAGGAAATGTAACAGGGGTGCATTTGTAGGAAAAAAACAGGTTCCATTTTGATAGATAATAAACCACTGCATTCTATGTATGATATAATAGTGCATCATCATACTCTCCTGCTTCTGGGGAAACCACAGTGGCTTTTATGTGTATGCCCACAAAGAGCCCCCTGTAGTGTCTGCAGTCCATTAAATCTTTTTAGACTATTACAGGGGGAAACATTGGTTAAAGAAAATGAATGTGATTGTTATCCTAGATTAAACAGTGGATTTGTAATTCAAAATATTTCACTAGGTGAAATTCCATCAGGCTCTTTCAGAGTAAAGTCATTTCATTCTCCAGAGATGAAATGGTTGCTAATGGTTTCTTTGATCAAATTCAGCTGAGCTGTTCCAAACTGTGAGATTTTATCAACTATTAGTAGAAACCAGTTTACACCAGTAGGGTCCGTTATAATTACACCATGTATAACGTCAAATGTTATTCTCCTGGTATTTCTTTTAGTGCGTCTTTAACATAAAACGTCAGTCTCCTTACATAGAACTCTTCTCTTTTTTCTGATGTTCTGGAGAAATGTCAGAATGAAATGGAATTATAAATACATTTATATGAGAGTGCATTTTATACAAAGGGTTTTTTTTTACATTCAATAATGTAAAAAATAAAAAGTATAACATTATAAATTTCCATTTTCTGTGTGCCTTTTTTTATTTTTATTATTTATTTTTTTTTTTAGTTAATCAATCATTTCAGTCTCTGCACTGGGGATCCTGAGTGGAGGTACACATAAAAACTGGCTTATTGTTCACTGGGCTGTTGTCATGGAAACGCCTGGATGAACAGATGAAAGGCTACCCTCCATCCTGTTCTTCTGCTTCCATGCCTCTCGGTAGAAAAATACCATCTACACATGCATTATTTATCACTACCACAACAAAAGTCATCTATGGTGTCACCCCAAGGTTCTGCAGTACTGAAACCTCTGATTAACATCCAGTATGCAGCTGTGCAGTGCATCATTCTGCATCAAACTGATTTCATACAACGAGCCGATAAATATTGTAGGCTTTAATGTGCAATACATCCAATCGATGGAGTGTAGTGTGATCAATCTGATGGCTCCTATATATCAGTAGCCCTTCATATGCACAGTAACATAATCATTATACTTAAAACTAATGCTGATAAATAATAATCCATAAATTATATGACTTTCCTGCATAGGTCTAATAAAACAACATGCATAGTATTTGCCTAGTCAATATGTTATTGAGGAAAGGAACAAAAACTGGAATTTATACTGAGACAAAACACATTTGAAAAGATTTCACAAAAAATATATATATTATTAAACAAAAAGGAAATACCTTGTAAGTATGAGTGATGGTGTTTAAGACGGTTTAGAAGGGCATATCCTTCACATCCAGTGGAAATGCAATAATAACAAATATCAGAGAATTCAATTCAATTTCATTTATAAAACATGCTTGACAATGAAGTGCGTCACAAAGCAGCTTTACAGAAATCTCAATATTACATTTATCTCTAGTGAGCAAGCCAGAGGCAACAGCGGCAGGGAAAAATACCATGAGATGTCATGAGGGAGAGACATTGGGAGACTCAAAATGGATCCCATCCTCTTCTGGGTGACACTGGGGATTGTGTGATTATAAAAAAAAATTCTCTTCTATAAATGTATACTATAGAGTCCATCCATTTTTCGTACCTCGTATCCCACACAGGGATGTAGGGCCTGGAGCGTATTCTGGGGAACTCAGAATACAAGGCAGGAGACACCAGTCAGAAATGCCAGTCAGTCTACAGCGCATGTCTTTGGACTGGGGCAGGAAACCGGAGTACCTGGTAGTAAACCCCTGAAGCACAGTGAGAACAAGCAAACTCCATACACACAGGAGGGAATCGCACACCCAAACCCTGAAGGTGTGAGCCAAATGTGCTCAGCACTAAGCCACCATACCCCCCATACTTGAGTATTTCATCATCGTTGTTTTAAATTTAAGTCTACTGTATCAAACTGAAGTTATCAACTGCTCAATTATGGAGATTTGAGTGTAAACCCTTCTTAGGAATTGCAATCTTTAAGCTATCCAAGTTAGAATGCCTACAGCCATCTTTAGGGTGCCTGAGTGGCACCATGCACAGTAAACCCAGTCTTTCGGCTGTCCATGTGGGGCCATCCTGAATGTGCATATTATCGTTGTAACAAAGTAACACAAAATGTTATTTAATAAAACTAACTGGATACGAGTTGTTATGAAGATGGCATACAGATTAGGCTAATTGTGAGACTATGAACTGTTCATGTGAGGGAAACGGAGAGCATTAGGATGCTGGGGTATAGGCCTACCTGTTATTGCTTAGCAGTGTTGGTCTGATTCACTTCCAAATGATCTCAGCCCTCTGGTGCTGCTCGCTCATCTTCATTACCGTGTAAACCTGATGAGATGTGAAGTAAACGGCAGTGATTGTACTTATGATGAAATCGCAAATGCATATTGGAGTAGAATTCCATTATCAAAGTGTTAGAGAGTATGTGTCTATGATATGATGATATAGTCTCTCTCTCTCTCTCCTAACCGCGTGCCCCTCAGTGACAGGTCTAGGCAGGTATAGTGTATATATCAGGGTTTTCTTCATGATCAGATTGGCTGGAGCTGGAGCAGCTATTGACTCAAGGGACATGATCGATCTCTCTCTCTCTCTCTCTCTCTCTCTCTTTTTAAGGTCCAGAACACTCCCCTAGTTTCCGTTGTTTTAGTGCAGACTGTTTTCTTTGTGCGCCACTATACATGTTAGACTGCCGTTGTAATGTTTGTTTGTTTTCCCTCCAATATTTTTAGTGCGTGCTAGACCGATTCTCCCTCCATCCCCTCTGAATTATTGAGCACCCGTTCTCTTTTTTCCACTCCTGTTGTCAGGTGGTCGGAAGATGCTGTTTAGAGAGAGAGAGAGTGAGAGAGAGAGAGTGTGTGTGAGAGAGGGTGAGAGATCGAGAGACTGCGGACTCTCTTCCCGCATCGCTATTGGTTTCTCCTTCTCGCGCACGCCCGAGCTCCTCCTTGCGCGCGCACACGCGCTTCTTCCCATCCTTACCCGCGCGCGCACACGCGCCTCTCTCCCCCAAAAACTGCTCGCACCTGTCATCGGGCGGAGGAGCCCCGGCACGCGCGCCCGCGCCTCCTCTCTCCTCTCCATGCCAGCGCCGCCGCGACAATGGTGCAGAAATCCCGCAACGGCGGGGTTTACCCGGGCCCGCAGACCGAGAAGAAGCTCAAGGTGGGCTTCGTGGGGCTCGAGGCGGCCGCGGCGGATTCGAGTCGTGATGGCGCGCTGCTCATCGCCGCCAGTGACGCGACCAAGCGCGGCAGCATCCTGAGCAAGCAACGCTCCGGCATCGCGGGCAAGAAGCCGCCCAAACGCAACGCCTTCTATCGGCGCCTGCAGAATTTCCTCTACAATGTTCTGGAGAGACCACGAGGCTGGGCGTTCATCTATCACGCTTATGTGTGAGTAACTCACATCAATGATGCTTCAGAGATCGAAAAGCCACATGTCCCCCCCCCCTCTCTTTTACCCAATGCCTCAATTTGTTCTGAGTAAGCACTCAGGTATCTTATTTACACGATTCTATCAGACGTTTCTCTCACATGCGCTTATTTACCTCTTTACCTCGCAAATGACTGGAATGTGTGTATATGGCGTGTGTACATGTCCAGGATGCTTGACTGATTCGTTTCTATCTGCGCTCACGCACCATACTCGTTTCCTCATCATCTACTCCTTTATTCACGCCTACCAAGTTGAGATATTTTGCCACGTAATTATAAAATACAGTATACAATAGTCCACTTGATTAGCTCGACGGTGATGATTTATGGCTGTATGATGCTGTATTGTTGTTGTTGTTTGGGTTTGTTTGTTTGTTTAATGATTAAGATTCCTCTAAGTGCCTTGCTTATTTCCAAAATGTTGTGTGTGTTTTTTTTTTTCTTGCTTTGTCAGATGAATGATCGGTTTGCTGCAGGTTATATCTCTTTCACGACGCTACATGATCAAACACCTTAACCCAATTCGAGATGGACAGTTGTAGTAGCTAATAATCCTAGAAGACAAAGAGACGTTGGATTGATGGTGTACACTGCGTATGGTCAAGGGAACATGATGTGTCTGCAATACATGTCAGCCATTCTACATGCGTGTTATTGGTTGTGATGAACAGAAACATTTCTCTTCTTTAGAAAATAGGCTTGTGTTTATTGCACGCGCAGTGGCAGCTCCAGGTGCGGACGTGCCCTATAGTCTAATAAGCGGTTTTGTTTTGAAATAAGAGCAATAGCATATCACGCTCAATGTGCGGCACCCCCTCTCAATCTGTGTAGGACTGAGAGGATGCTCAGAACTGTCTACTGCCAAGCCTTACTCGTCTCATCCATTTCAGCACCAGCCAGCCTCGGACAGCTCCATGTGCAGCTGCTCAGCCTAAGGCTGCGTCTCCGACCGAAACTAGCGTACTACATAGTACGTGCTTAGAAAATCCTTAGACAACCCTTAATGATTATTCATTATGTTCTTCTACGTAATTATCCAACGGACCATTATAGAAGAACCTCATTTCCTAAGAGTGTATATATCGTGTGCCATTCACTTTATGTATCACATGATCCTTTTTTGGGTTACATCCCAAAAACTACATAACAATCAAATGTTTCAATGGTAGCCTACACTCTAAACATTCCTGGACATTTTACAGTAATTTACGGGGCAACCTGCGTTGTCAATAAACTGTAAACTATACAGTCAGCAACTATAAAGAATATATACTGTACACAGTAAAGTACTGTTCTAGCTTACATGGTATAAACTAACACATACTCCAGTGCGTTTGCTTATATGCAGGATACAACTGAGCTGAGGGTTAAGGGTCTTGTTCCAGGACCCAACCGTGGCAGTTTGGCAGTGCTGGGATTGAAATAAGTGACCTTCTGATTTGTAACTCAAAACCTTAACCACTGAGCCACTTTAACCAGCTCAACTAGCGTGCACTGATTCAACCACTTCTTCCACTGAATTAACTCCACTAAAATTTTACATTGAATCAATGCAAGCTAGTTGAGCTAATTATAGTGGCTCAGTGGTTAAGGTTTTGAGTCACAGATCAGAATGTTAAGTCCAAATATGCTATTTTATGTGTATTTATGTGTTATTTTATATTATGTAAGATATTACAGAAGTTTATTTTAAATATGTATGTAATTGTTTAATATACATATATATATATTACAGTAACAGGAACTGTGGTTGCTGGGACTACGGTTGCTGCTATGGCCTTGGGATTGCAATTACCACATACAGATCTCCTTTGGTGAACAGTGGACTAGTTCAACAAAGACTTCATGTACAAACCATAATGAACTTTCTTTTACTCTCACACTATCCGTTGTTACCCAGATGAGGGCGGGTTCCCTTCTGAGTCTGGTTCTTCTCAAGGTTTCTTCCTCATATCATATTAGGGAGTTTTTCCTCGTCACTGTCACCACCAGCTCGCTCAATAGGGATTAATCCACACACTTAAAATCTGTATCCTGTGTTTTATATATTTCTGTAAAGCTGCTTTGAGGCAATGACAATTTAAAAAAGTTCTATACAAGTAAAATTTAATTGAATTGAACATAGATTGCCAGTAAATTGCCTTAAAATCTATAGTAATTATTTTTTACATTGTGCTGTAGGCCTACATCGTTTTTATTTAGGAGCACTGCACCCCTGTGGTATAGTTCCAGAAATGGCCTAGTGTATTTATTTCTCACTCTTATTTTTCTGTGATTATCAGTATGTGCTGTCTTCAGCTTCTTTTCAGGCCTCCATTTTCTACAAACATGAGAACATTTTGTAGTGAAATCAAATTTGCTACCTTACTCTTAAATGCGGCAGAGTTTTGGAAGTAGCCAAAGCTTCACAAATCGGCTTCCTCAGCCATTACACTATATACAGCTGCAATCAAATTATTCAACCGCAATTGCAAATCAGGTTTATTGTAAAAATGTACAGACTTCAGTTGTTTGCAATGAACAAATCAAACAAAATTAATTGAAATAGTTCAACATAATGAGTGCATCAAGTGGTTTCCCCCAAATTCAAATGAAAATGCAACTTACATTGAATTCTCCAGTTTCAAAATTATTCCACCCCCTGAATAGAATCCCTCACAACAGCACAAATATGCAAAACCGGTGTTGTCTCGAGCACACCTGATGTAACTAATCAAAGGCTTCATTAGTTGCACCAGGTGTGCTTGAGGTGTAACACATGAAATACCTGAACTGGCTAGGGGCAGAAAAAGATATGAAATACCTGGACGGGGCAGAAAAAGGAAGCTACCAATGGCTGCAACCAGATTTCTGAGAAGGCAGGTTGTGAAAAACCCTTCAGTGACTGGAAACGACCTGCAGCAAGACTTGGTCGCAACAGGCACTGAGGTTTCAGTGAGCACAGTAAGGCACATACTAAACGCAGAAGGTTTCCATGCCAGAATTCCAAGACATACACCACTACTGACCCAAAAGCACAAGAAAATTCGGCTCAAAATCATATAAATAAGCCACAGAAGTTTTGGGATTCTGTTCTGTGGAGCGATGAAACAAAATTAAAACTTTTCAGCACGATGGATCAGCAGTATGTCTGGAGGAAGAAGAATGAAGAAAGAACACTCTGTCCACAGTCAAGCATGGTGGTGGCTCTGTGATGTTCTGATGCTGCTTTGCATCCTCTGGCACTGGAAACCTGCAGTGTGTGGAAGGCAAGATGGATTCATTGAAGTATCGGGAAATCCTAGGAGAAAAGTCATGCCATCTGTGAGGAAGCTGAAGCTTGAGCGACATTGGACCTTCCAACAGAACAATGATCCCAAGCATACCTCAAATTCCACCAAAGCTTGGTTGCAGAAGAAGTTCTGGAAGATGCTATAGGGCCATCAGAGTCACCTGACTTGAACCCCATAGAAAATCTCTTGTGGGATTCGAAGAAGGCGGTTGCAGAACGCAAACCCAGGAATATTACTGAACTGCAGGCCATTGCTCATGAGGAATGGGCTAAGATTCCTCAGGAACGCTGCCAGAACTATGCATCCCGTTTGCAGCAGGTCATGACAGCAAAAGAGTGCTCTACTAAGTACTAAAGATGCTTGCCATGAAGCGGTTGAATAATTTTGAAACTAGAGACGTCATTATAAGTTGTATTTTCAGGTGAAATTGGGGGAAACGACTTGGACCATTCGTTGTGTTGAACTATATCAATTGCTTTTGTTTGATTTGTTCATTGCAACTGTACAGTAGTTTGCAAAACAGAAAGTTGAAGAACTAAGCAAAAACAGAAATTGAGGTATCGGACACATTTTGTAGCCTCAGCTACAGTGGGGGAAAATAATCATTCAAACATTATTGTTTTAGTTACGTAATGTACATCCAGTGCATATACAGAATCTACTACAAATTTACACAATCATACAATATCGTTTTATGTTGTACTTATAAACAAAATGGGGAAAAAATTGTATGTACTCATGAGTGTAATCAAAGAATTACAGACATAACTGTTTTGTTGCAAAGCTGTTCGTAATTGCAGCTTTGAGATGTCTACAGGAAAAAGTAATTGTGTTTCAATTTTGGCACATTCCTTATGATAAATTGTCTTCAATTCCCCAAGGCTAAAAGAGTCCCCATAATGGACTCAATTAAAAATGCCTCTATGAATTCTCAGTGGGATTAAAGTCAGGAGATTGACCAGGCCATTGAAGTTATTTTGACTACATGTTATCGTTGACTTGCTGAAACTTCCATCCTGTGTCCAATTTCTTTGTTGATAAAATTAAATTGACCTCTAATATGTCTCAGTATAGCACAATAGCATGATGCTTTCTCCTCCATACTTCACTCTTGGGATCATTCCTTCTTTCTGCACATATGACAAGTTAAATTATCGCGAAAGAGTTTTATTTTTGTTTTGATTGACTTGACTATAGTATAATGCTCTGAAAGAGTTTTGATTTGTCGAAATGCTTTAAGACATGTATCTTTGTGCTTCTTTTGTAGTTGAGGAGTTTTGTGTCGGGTGTACAAATGGAGATGACTGCGGTGAAATTTGCTTATTATTCTCTGTGTAACTATTGTTCTGCTGCTTTCAGATCATCCTGCAACTCTCTAGAGTGACTACTGCCTTTTTCTGTTACCTTCCTTAGCATTATTATCACCTTCCTTATCATTATATCACATTGTAAATTCTTGCATAGCTTACCTGTCTGGGGGCGATTAGTTGTGGTTCCATGAATTTTCTACCTGTATATTATAGAACCAATTATACGGGCAGGATATGTTTCATAAGTCTTTACTATGGCTCTGTAGCTTTTCCGTTTGAGTGCCGTTTAATAACATTGTCCTGAGATCTTTAACACGATTGCTACTTAATACATGAAATCTTCCAAACCGTGGCAGTATCTTTTACAAAGGCACTTTGCAAGGAAATTTTTGTAGCAGGATTTATATCTTCAAATTGATTTATTTTTAATGTAACTTTGCCTAAATACAATCCTCTCTGAAAGTATTGTAACAGCAAGGCCAATTCATTTTTTATTTTTTTGCTGTAGACTGAAGACATTTGGGTTTGAAATCAATATAACATAGTACATTTTGTATCCGACCACCCAATATTTAGGCGAAAAATGTGACTGACAGGTATTTCTTGTTACCCAGGTGTGTCCTGTTCGACTGAATGTTTAAAAAATAAATAGCTCTGAACATCTGCTCTTTTTTTGTAGCCTTCAGTGTCACCTGTGAAGACTGCATTTGTTGCTATAATAGGATAAGCCAACATGAAGATCAGATAATTGTCTATGGGAGAAAAGCAAGCCATTTTGAAGCTGAGAAAAGAAGGAAAATCTACCAGAGCCACTGCACAAACATTGGGCAAAGCCAATAAAACAATTTGCAATGTCCTGAAAAAGAAACAGATCACTGGTGTACTGAGTAACAGACACTGAATGGGTCGCCAAGAAAAACAACAACAATAGCTGATGACAGAAATATTGTGAGAGCTGTGAAGAAAAACAAAAACAATAGTTTGTCACATCAACAACCTTCACAGGGTAGGAGTGAAGGTATCACAATCCACCGGTGAAAGAAGACTTTGAGAGCAGAAATATGGAGGCCATACCACAAGATGCAAACCACTCATCAGCAGTAAGAATTAAACAGCTAGATAGGACTTTACAAAGAAATACAGAAATCAGCCACAAAAGTTCTGGAACCAAGATTAACCTCTATCAAAGTAATGGAAAGGCCAGAGTGTGGAGAAAGAAAGGATCCGCTCATGATTCAAAACATACAAGCTCATCTGTGGTGGAGGTAGTGTCATGACTTGGGCTTACATGACTGCTTCTGGAGCAGGATGCCTAATCTTTATTGATGAAGTAACTCATGATGTTAAAAGCAGAATGAATTCAGAGGTTTACAGGAACACTGTGATTGCCAATTTACAGAGAAATTCATCCGAATTAATCAGGAGGAAATTTATCATGCAGCAAGATAACGATCCAAGACACACTGCCAACTCAACAAAGGACTTAATCAGGGGGAAAAGTGGAAGGTTTTAGACTGGCCAAGTCAGTCACCTGACCTAAACCCTATTGAGCAGCACTTCACCTCCTGAAGAGTAGATTGAAGATAGAAACAAAAAACAAATGACTGAAAGAGGCTGTGGTAAAAGCCTGGAAAAGCAGCGCAAAAGAGGAAACCAACAGGTTGGTGATGTCAGTCAGTCACAGGCTTGATGCAGTTATTATAAGCAAGGGATATGCAACTGTTATTTACTTTAATTTTCTTAAAAACTGATCCTGATACTTTTGCTAAAAAAATCAGGTGGTCTGATAGAAAAGGTTCTATGTTTTATGTTGTTTAACACATCTAGATTTAAATACAATAAAATAAAAGCTGAAATCCTGACCGCTCGTCTCATATCCATCTTTTGATCTCAAACCCACATGTTTTTGGTGTACAGCACAAACAAATGAATCTGCCTTGCTGTTCCAATAGTTTCGTAGTTTCTTTGCTATATTTGCATATCTGTATGTAAGGTAACCCTGAGACCTCATTCTGCTTGTTGTTTGACTACATGGTTGCTGGATGGCAGTGGGGAATCCCAAAATGGTGCGTTTTAATTGCATGTGATAACTGACCAATTTCCACTAACATGATTTTCACTACTGAAATGCTTACAATGGTGAATTTTCAGTAAATGGTGAGGTGAGAAACAAGCTCTGAGATTACTGGACCTAGAAAAGAAATGAACAGACTTATCTTCATGAGCTGTGCTTACTAAATAATTCATTCATTCAATCATCTTCCATAACTGCTTTTTCCTGGTTAGGGTCACGGTGGATCCGGATCCTATCCTGGAAGCACTGGATGACAGGTGGGAATATGCCCTAGATGGGATCCTAGCTCATCCTTGGAAACCATGAACACACATTTACAATTTAGAGTAGCCAATCCACCTATTTGCATGTTTTTTGAATGAAAAATAAAACCACCATTCAAAATGACATCTAGCTTCTAAAACATGATGATGGTTTGTGTGGAGCAGGGATGTGTCAGTGTAATCTTTTGTCATGCTCACCCTTTAAAACAAGCAAAGAATGCACGGCTCTGCTGATGAACAGAGCAATGTGTGTGCTTGTTTTTTTTAGTATAAAGAATATAACATAATGGTAGTTTAGACTACTACTTGTTGTGGAAATTCTAGCGCTAGCATAATAATTTATATTATATTCACTATGCAAAATATATTTCAATAAATATAAAACCTGCCAGATACTTTCTCAAATGCCGTGAGCATTCATTCATTAATTTTATTATGCTGTTGTCTGAGCTTAACTTTCAGTACATGTAGAAATTTAGTGATAGTTGTAATTGTATTATTCCCCTACACGCTACACTGCGTAACTCAATATGACATGCAAGCAGTGCGGTCGGCCCGTCGTGGTGCTTGTCCCACGCAGAGAGTCAAACACACGTCTTTACATTCTCAATAGAACGGTCTATAAATTGTTATGTTGTTCCAAACCACTTAGGTGTTGATAAGATTCACAAAATTCATCAGCAATTCAGTCACGGTTGCACTGGATGTGATTAAAAGCAGAAGAGACTCATGAATACAGAATACTGATGAATTTTCAGCAGAAGGAAATGTTACGGCTCTTTAGCTCCAAAGTGTTAAAAGTGCCATCTCAAAGGATTATCTCATTCATGAATGACACGTAACTAGCTACTACTAGTCTTCTTTATTTAGTAGCCTTTTTTTTATTGCTCTGCTCCAAAGGATTTTTCACACGTTTTCACATGTTTCACACATGAGTGTGTGTCCTTGCCATCCTGTGGCTTTACAGCTGTTGCTGGCTAAATCAGATGGTCATTACTGGCCTTCCAGACAAAACAGGTGTGTGCATACATGTGCAAGGATCAGATGTAAAACAATCACCAGCATCTATGTATTTCATAAATACCGAGCATGATAACTGGCCTCTAGAGATCAGCACATTGCCATCTGTCTTGCAGTACTACACACTGCCAAGCCTGAGCCGAGATAAAATACTAACACAGACACATTTAGGAAAGCCCTGAGTCATACAGAGAGGGCCATGGGCCATTATAATAATGAAGAGGTGTACAACGTTTTACAAGGTACAAAGCCCTTTTATTGGATTTACTGTCTGAAATTTGAATAGTAGCTCTCAGCTGAGGCTGTGGCGCAGGTGGTAGAGCGGGTTGTTCACTAATCATAGGGTTGGCGGATCGATTCCTGGACCCGATGACTCCACATGCCAAATTGTCCTTGGGCAAGACGCTGAACCCCAAATTGCTCCCAATGGCAAGTTAGTGCCTTGCATGGCAGCTCTGCTACCATTGGTGTGTGAGTGCATGGAATGAGACACAGTGTAAAGCGCTTTGGATAAAAGTGCTATATAAGTGCGCCATTTACCATTTTACCCACACCTGTGTTCGTTGATGTACACACCAGGTCAGAATTGGGAAGCAACACTAACTTGTAAACAAAAGAAACAAGAATTTTAAAAATGGTTTGGCAAGTGGACTTATACATTCCGATGCTTCTTGAAGGTTTGATTAATGGAATCGTGTAATTAGGTGTAGTTTGTAAACAATGAAATACTGGTCAATGTTATCAGAAAAGACTGACGGCTTCTCCCATGGGATAGTTTAGATCAAGAGTACAAATCTTCTTTTGGACATACAAGATGTCAGAATTGTGTTGTTTTGTGTTCTTGTTGGTATACGGACAAGCTTGTAACTGTAATAAAAAAATCTTTAAAAACCACTCTTCACTTATTGCTATGAACGTAGTCGCGTACTATTGCATTAAAACTCTTCTGTCAATCTAATCACGTCTAGTGTGCTTCTGTTACTCTCTGTAAAATTTTGTTCTCTCTGCCAACTTGGCTGATGTTGCCAGGTGACTGGTATTCCTTAGAGCTCTGTCTCTTAGTACTTTTGCTCTTGCAGGCCACTTGGGATGCAGATATGTTCTTCCTTATTGTGCAACATATTCATGGGATCTCTCTATACCTTCTGTCAGCATTCTGAAATTGTTGATGCATTGGAATCATTCAGATTTTGTTTTGTTTAATTTATATTTTGATTATTTTCTATGATCTATGTTGGGGTTCAATGTTATGCTGTCGTTATTGCATACCCAGTAGTGTCTCTGTTTCTACCTGAGTGCTATTTCGAGGTTAGTCGACCTTCATGGCCCCTGTCTTTATTGACTCTCTCATCAGTTGTAAGTTAATAAACATAATATAGTTACAGTCTTTCCCTCAGACTAATGCTTCATATATATTATTATATAGCAAACTACATTCTCCCCTACATTTTCCCCCTCTAGAATTTTTATTGTCTTTCTGTAAGTTGTGCTGTGATTGGCAGATTATAAGCACAGCAACAATAGTGAACACTGGGATGGTGACATCTATAAAACGCATGCAAAAGTTGGGCCAAATGTGAACTTAGGCAGCTAACACTGCATCTCTGTGTGACACTGAGCTATGGAAGAGCAGCACTGAGCTGCTAATTTTTTTTTTTACTGTTTTTTTTTTTTTTTTTTGTGGTCAAAAAAATAAACTCATTAATTTAAAAAAAAAGAAAATGAAGGGGAGCTGGGTGTAATTTAAATAAAAAAAATTAATGATTAAAAAAAAAAAAAAAAAAATGTGCTTTTTCTTTTTTTTTTTTTTTTCTTTTTTTTTTTCCTCTTTTAAAAAAATTATTTCTTTTTTCCCCCAAAAAAAAAAATTTTTTTTTTTTCCTTCCCCACCTTTTTTAACCCTCCTTTTTTTTTTTGTGTTTTTTTTTTTCCCCTCTTTTTTTTTTTTATTTTTTTTTTTTCATGAATAGATTCTCCCAAATAAAAGTTCGTTTTCCAAAAAAAAAATTAAATTTTTTTTTAATAATTTTTTTTTTTTTTTTTTTGTTTGATATTATACTGGCATATTTTTTTGGCATTCACATACTCAAAACATGTCTGATGACATGGCCAATGGGTGTAACACTACTAACATTCAGTATAAGACTGTGGTTCCTGGCCCTCATGACTCCACATGACTCCACATTCTGAAGCATCCTTGGGCAAGACACTGAAACTACCACCTTGCATGGCAGCTCTGCTATGTGTGTGAATGGCTGAATGAGAACCAGTGCAAAGCGCTTTGTAGAACCTCTAAGGTTAAAAAAACACTATATAAGTGCAGACCATGAAACTGTATTTGAAATAAATACTGTTTTCATACTGGCTTGCTATTTCACCCCTCCTAGCTAAGAGGGATAGTGGAATCACCTGATGCCAAACAGGATATGGAAGAAATTTGGTGAACAATACAATCTGATCATGAAACTCCAGAAGTGAGTCATCCTGTCTGTTCTTCTTGTTTAGAATTCCTGCAGGAGCAGGAAACTACTGGGCACTACTTGGTGCTGACCAAGTAGTGTTTTTATATCATGCTGTTGTAAAGTAATATATGATTGGGCTCAGTTTAGCTTTCCTGGTCAGTGGTAATATACTGTAGAAAATTCAAGTACGCTCATGAGAATTAAAATGGTAACTCCAGAGTTTTTGGACAATCTCCCATCAGATCTCCGATCAGGAGTCAATCTACCCACAGACCTCAAAAAAGAATCTACCATTCAATCTCTAAAACTATTGTGAGCTGTGTTTGATGCCAGGCTTTGGGTTCAATTATTTCATTGGTTTTGTAGGTTTTGTAATATTGTCCCTAAATACTCATCCATTCTCTAAAAGAATGCTCAAACAGAATAATATTCTTTTGCTAGAAATGTAAAAAAAACAACAACAACCAAACAAACAAAAAAAAAAACATCTCAAAAGCAGTTATAAAGGGTATTGTTTGCAAATAAAAGCTTCTAATGCATGTAAAAAAAAAAAGTAATATTCTAGTGAAAATCTTTGTATTATAAAGCTGGGCATGCATTAGTAATAAAACGCTGAGGGGGAGATTACTTTTCCTACATTTTAACTAAAAGTTTATTGTTTTGGATCAATTACATTAACCTTATACTTTTAAGTACAGTCAGATATTTCAGTTAATTACTGTAACATTATAAACTGGAGACAGATATTTTTTATAATATATGAATACACACATTTAACCTTCACCTGTGCCTATTTCCGCCATTGGTTTTAGGTTTTTGGTTTAGCAGATGGTTTTTTTTCTCACACAACCTAGTAACACTTGAGAACGTGCAAGGTGATACACACGCAGCATATACTTCCTGGAGTGGCATGTCTCTAAATAATGCCCATGCGGAAGAGGTGGTACTTCTAGAATATTTTGAAGCTGTGTATGTACATTACCATGGTAATGTACACCACCTAGTGGGCCAGACTCTGCTAAGACAAGAGAGTCTCCTGTATCTTTCACATTTAGCTGCTGAACAAGTGATATGTGGATCGGATGGCCAATATCTATTCTAAATACTACCATAAAGCGTGTACAAGGACGGCAAAGAATGCTCTGCAGGCTCACCTTAATTAACAAGTTGCAAGTTGAGTGATATGATCTTGGGCGGGAATCACAGATTCAACCACAAAGTCACCTCAGAGCTATGTGACCACCAGTGGATACAAAGTGAGATTATTGCCAGAGCATGCAGCTCCCAAAGTCTTTCTGTAGAAGTAATTGCTATAAAAGATGTCATTTTCAGAGATGCCAATTTCATTTTGACATCGTCCATCAGCTCAAAAGGATGTTGTAGTGCACTGTGATGGCTGCTACATACAACTTTAGATGTGGACATGCTGATGTCTAGCAGTCCCTGAAGAAAAATGATCATCTTTGGAATCAGGCAATGTACAAATCTACCCAGCGAGGTGCACACATCATCCACCTAAGTACATACAAGGCCAGATTTCTGTACATTTGGGGCAGCAGCTTGGGGAGTAAGTCACTATCTTGTTCTGACCACTATAGCAAAAGCAGTGGTAGAAAGCAAGGTCTTGCCTGTCATCTTGAGGTATATCTTTGTTGAATGCTATCCAATCTAGAAACAATCAGTGATAAAGAAAGAAGGGGGTATAATAGATTTTGAGGCAAGATGTGGGCTTCAGCAAGCTATCCATTTCTGCCTGGGAGAACCACAATCCACAATGTAGTTAACGGCGGGGGGGGGCGGCCCCCCCCTGCCCTCCTCCTTCCTCTCCTCTGGGGAAAACACAACACCCCCCCCCCCCACCAACCAACACCCACAAAAAACCCCCCCCCCCCCCCCCTCCCCCCCTGTGCGGCCCCCCCCGGGGCACATAACCCCCTCTCCATAAAGGGAAACCAGGGATGGTCCCACCTGAATAGATTCTGTGGAAAGTGGAGAAGGCTGCTCAACCATGCATCATCCTGATGGTTGATATTGCAGACCATCATGGTATTGTATTAGTAATCCAACATGTGGCAGTGTTTCATAACCAGCAAAAAGAGCTTCTCTCCAGATAGCAACACTATAAACACAGAGATATATGAGACTCAGTGAACTAGCTCGCTGGAGCAGAAATGCAGGACTTATAACATAAGATGTTATTTTTCACGTTATTTTAATCATTTTCAGTGGACCATCCAACCGATGTCTGACATCCACCTGAAATGCACAAACATGTCACATTTATCAATTTAATTGTACAGATGAAAAAAAACTAATATGATTGTATTTTGTATATTTCCTCATCCCATCAAAATTAATTTCTGGTTAAGGCACTGCCATAACTAGCACTGCCATAACTGCCAGGACAACACATAACATGCTTCTGAATCTAATTTAGTCATGTGTGTGACTTACAGTGGCAAGAAAAAGTATTTGAACTTTTTGGAATTTCATGGAATTGTCTGATATACTTGGGAATTCATCTTCCCCTCACTGTTTGTAAGCTGGCCAGGCCCTGATGCAGCAAAGCAGGCCCAAATCATGAGTTTCCTCCACCATACTTTATGGATGGAATGATGTTTTGATGATGATATGCCGTGCCAGATGTAGTGCTGTGTGGTTTTTCCAAGTTTTTCAATTTTAGTTTTATCAGACATTTTGCCAATACCACTGTGGAGTGTCAATGTGCTCTTTTGCAAACTTCAGGCATGCAGCAATGTTCTTTTTAGTAAGCAGTGGCTTCCTTCGTGGTGTCCTGCCGTAGATACCCTGCTTGTTCAATGTTTTACGTATTGTAGACTCATGAACAGAGATGTTCACCAGTTCCAATGATGCCTTCAAATCTTTGGCTGTCATTCGGGGTTGTTTCTTTACCTCATTGATGAGTCTTCGATGTGCTCTTGGTGTCATTTTGACTGGACGCCTCTTCTTGGTAGAGTAGCAACAGTCCCAAAGTGTCTCCATTTGTAGAATGTTTGCCTAACTGTAGACTGGTGAAGTTCTAAAGTCTTTGAAATCACTTTGTGACTCTTGCCAGCTTTATGTAAATCAACAATTCTTGATTGTAGATCTTCTGAAAGCTTTTTTTGGCGATGCATGGCTCACATAAGCGTGTGTTTCTTGTGCAGAGCAAACTCCAAAAGTTTGAGCGATTTTAATCAGTCAAAGTAGCTGTAGTCGACACCTCCAAACTCATTTTCTTAGCGAGACTCCTTGTGTGCTTACCTGACTCCAAGTAGCTTTTTTTGAGGTCATTAACTCAAGGGTTCACATACATTTTCCACAAGCACTATGAGGTTTTTTGTTTTTCTCTGTAAAGACATGAAAGATCAGAATTGTTTTTTGTGTTATTATTTTAGGCACATTATACCCCTGACTTAGACGAAGATCAGATCACATTTTATGACAAATTTATGCAGAAAACCATGAAATTCCAAAAGGTTCACATACTTTTTCTGGCCACGGTACATCAAGCACTGCACACGGGTGTTGATCTTAAATCACATTTCTGACCGCACTCAAGCCACCTGCGGATATATAGTGGTTTACAGTAACTGCCGTTCGAATGGGGAAAAAGGCTATCACTCATCGGTTTTAGTTAAACATTGTAAGATGAGAGCTTGCACACTGTGCAGTGGCAGCTGCAATGCTACAGATCTGTAGTGAATTCTCCATAGTGTGAAAATGTCGAGCAGTAGTGTCCTACGGGCTGTTTCAATGTTAGTTTTTCCAAGTTCACGCAGGCCAAATAAAACAAGGCTGTGGGCCTGATTTGGCCCATGAGCCTTGTGTTTGACCCATGTCCTCTTGTGGGCGGCTGTAGCTCAGGGGGTAAAGTGGGTTGTCCACTAATTGTAGGGTTGGTGGTTCGATTCCCGGCCCACGAGACTCCACATGCCGAGGTGTCTTTGGGCAAGACACTGAACTGCAAGTTGCTCAGCTCTGCTACCATTGGTGTGTGAATGGGTGAATGTGACACAGTGTAAAGTGCTTTGGAACCGCTAAGGTTATAAAAAAAAAAAAAGCTACATAAGTGCAGGCCAGACCATTACTCTATATCTACCTCAGTTTCTGTCTCTCCCTCTTTTGTTAAATACCCCATTACAGACATTTCAGCATGGACACAATTACTCTAACTGTATCCAATTTATTGGGCTGAAATCACATGTGGCTCACACCATCCACACAGTGTCACCTATGGACAAAACGTTAATGATAACTTTAGTATAATTCACTGGGACTACAGTGATATTCCTATTAGCTGTTTAGTCTAGTAATGGTAAATGGTCTGAACTTATATAGCGCTTTTACACTGTGTCTCATTCACCCATTCACACACACACTCACACACCAATGGTAGCAGAGCTGCCATGCAAGGTGCTAGCTTGCCATTGGGAGCAACTTGGGGTTCAGTGTCTTGCCCAAGGACACTTTGGCATGTGGAGTCATGTGGGCCGGGAATTGAACCGCCAACCCTACGATTAGTGGACAACCCGCTCTACCATCTTAGTAACTGATTTACTGAGTGAACTGTGTGAATGCATGACTTTGTTGATTTCTACAGATTGTGAGGATTCTGACAGGCTGAGGTTGGAGACTGACGTGTAACCATATTGGATTCATGTAGTCACTCTGCAGCAATCTTTGACATCTCGCTTACATAAAAACTATGAATCCAGCTTAACCTGGCGGCACTATCTAGGACATGGCATGGTGTTGGATTTTACACCTTACAGCTGCACACAAATTTAATGAATCTTTGACTCCTGAGAATATTAATTCGAATGTAACACTGCAGAGGGATAATGTAGATACCCTGGGCAATGCACATACAGGCAATTGCCTGTTACACCCATAGCTGGCGTGGGCCTTGTATCTACACCTCATTCAATGATTTATTAATTATTAAGAGGGATGCTGAATGTCAGTGTTGTAGAATATCAATCTTGCTAACAATTGAAATGCTATTTAACTAGATTTACTATTATCTATAACAATATATACATATATACTAATTTAACATAATTTGCCCAAGCAAAGGAGGAAAGTGTGTATATTTGATTGTACTGGCAAGATTGCTTTGGCTTGTTTTCTTTGGTGATTGGTCAGCTTTGGTTGTAGTACTTTAAACTAAACCACTGTCCCTTCCTTTTTTTAGATAGGACAGTTGACATACTCGACTGCAGTGCTGAATCCGGCTCAGACAGCTACTGGATACTGCAGTGTGTGTGTGTGTGTGTGTGTGTGGGGTGTGTGTGTGTGTCACTCACTGTAATATTGCAACAGCAAAGCATCTGAATGTTATCTCTCCAATTTTTATGATTTGTAATGCAGTAATGTGAAGAAAACAAACATTGCTTAGAAGCTGATGGAGTAATTGTTTCTAGAGCAGTGACAGAAAGGAATGATTTGGCAGCTCTGTGAACCATAATACCTTCTGCACCTTTCCTCTAGGTCTTGTGTTACATTGTCTGACATTGTGAATGCACACTGTGTCACTGTGTAAGGACGGTACAGAGAGAGATTTGTGAATTTTGCATTTGAAAAGCCCTTGTGTAAGCCCTTGTATATGTTTTAAATAGCCTTCGGGTCACTGGCTCTGCAGGTTTTTCACATCACCTGCAGTGAAAGTATAATTGGATAACTCCAGGGATTTGTTTGTGGAGGATTCTGGCTCATTTGTGATGTTCCTATATAAATTTGGCAAATCCTATGAGAAAGATGGGTTTCCCCAACCAACAAATACCCCCCCTGAGCCAACCCGTGGCTCAGGGGGGTGTGGCTTAGGTGCTAGAACGGGTTGTCCTTTAATCGTAGGGTTGGCGGTTCGATTCCACACGCTGAAGTATCTGTAAGTGTCCTTGGGTAAGACACTGAACCCCAAATTGCTCCCAATGGCAAGTTAGCACCTTGCATGCTACCAGTGGTGTGTGTGTGTGTGAATGAGAATCAATGTAAAGCGCTTTGGAACCACTAAGATTAAAAAAGCACTATGTGCAGACCATTTAATACTATTTTACCCGAATTATTCAACTACACTATTAAAAAATGAGTTTATGAGATAAAACCACCTTTTGCTTTCATGCCTTTTGTCTTCTTTTCCTCACTAGTTGCATATTGACATTCATATGTTGAAATATTTATATTCTTTTGGATGGCCACCTTTAATTTTTAATCACAGTTTGCTTTCATCTAAAGCCTTAATGAGAGGTTTCAGTGATGCATTATAGCATTTATTTAGAAGGGGTGAACATAGAACCCTCAAATCTACCATATATGGGCATGTATCATAAAAGGTCATGTTCACAAAGCACAATGATCCTGAACATGGGATATCTGTGCTGCACTTTTTTCTATCTACAAAGTTGTAACATGCCTTAGGAGAGTTTGATTTACTGTCATGTATTGGCTCTCTAAAATAATTAGTTTGTAATTAGATGTAATTAGTCAGATCAGGTGGAGCTGAAGACTGAATCAACCCCAGAGCTTTAATCCACCACTCAACAGTAAACAAACAGGGAAATGAATTATAAGTGTCTGTGTGTGTGTGTGAGAGAGAGAGAGAGAGTGAGAGAGAGAATGAGAGAGAATATGAAACAAGAGGGTGCCATTTTGTTTCCAGTCTCTTCTTGCACGCAGACATCAAAAGGCATACCCAAATTAGCAAGTGCCCATCAATTACTACTGCAGAAACTCATTAAGTTTAAATGAGTCCAGAGAAACTCAAGAGTGAGCTCAGCATTCCCACTGTGAACACACGCATCATCACACTTGTATCTGTATGGCTGAGAGCAAAAGTACAGTACAGTACACACTTGAATGACTTCACTGCAGGAGGAACTGAATGCTGCGACGTCAAACTTCACATCATGTTTCAGAAAAGCTTTTATTGGATACAGAAACAAGCATGGATGTTAAAGCATAAGTTATACATCGATCAACCATAACTTTAGAACCATAATATTGTGTTAAAACCAAATATTAACTTTAATGCCTAATATTGTGTAGGCCTTTGATGCATGGACTCCACAAAAATTCTGAAGGCGTGCTGTGGTATTTGGCAGCAAGACGTTAGCTGCAGATCCTTTAAGTCCTGTAAGTTGCGAGGTGAGGCATCCGCGGATTAGATTGTTTGTCCAACACATCCCACAGAAACACAATTGGATTGAGATCTGGGGAATTTGGAGGGCAAGTTAACACCGTGAACTCTTTTGTCATGTTCCTCAAACCATTCCTGAACAATTTTCGAAGTGTGGCAGAGCGCATTATCCTGCTGAAATAGGCCACTGCCATTAGGGAATACAGTTGCTATGAATGGGTGTACTTGGTCTGCAACAGTGTTTGGGTAGGTGGAACGTGTCAAAGGATCATCCACATGAATGCCAGGACCCAAGGTGTCCAAGCAGAACATTGCCCAGAGCATTACACTGCCTCCCATGGCTTGTCTTCCTCCTGTAACGCATCCTTAGAATTTTCTCAGTATTTGGTACGTCAATAGAAGAGATTAATCATGAGGAAAATCTGACCTCTTTCTGCTTGAACTTGCATGCATGTATATAAGCACTTAGAAATAGAGCAAAATGTTTTATATTAAATATTCGTTTAAGATATTAAACATTTACGTTCTTTGTTTGAAATATTTAACAATTCTAAAACCTTCTGTTTATTTCCAATGAAATTTTTTTTTTTTTTTACAATTTAATTGTAAATTGCAATTATTCTGTCTTCTGGGAAGCCTGTAAATATCTTATGTAGCTTCTGAAGGGCAGCACAAAAAAATAAGATCTTTAAACAAAATAACAATTTACACCGATCATCCTGTGTAAAAGTTTACACACCCTGGCTCTTACTGTAGTCTGTTACCTTCTTGAGCATTAGTGAATGTTTGAACCTTTTGTAATAGTTACGAAATACGAGTCCCTCAGTTGTCCTAAATGTTAAAATATGGATCTCAAAATCATATAGCCGCTGTTGGAAAGGGGTCAAATATGCAGAAGATGCTGGAAAAGCAAATACTGTGCAAGACAGTGGACAGTTTAACTGCTCAGGATGAACAAGGGACTCATGAACAACTATCACAAAACATAAACACAGTCGTTGATCATCCGGGTAACAACACAGTAAAAAAAAAAAAAAGCAGAAACAATCGCACAGATACATCAGCAGCTGGTTTATAGAGTGACCCAGCTGCTGGATAAAAACTCCTGATAGTGATGAACGAGAGGAGGAGCAGGATAATCCGCACTGTCTCTATTGTCAATGACCTTGTTTACACTTGATCATTTCATGTGTCTGCTGCACTCAAGACACAGTTGAAGTGAGATCGCTCAAAGCACTTGGTCTGTGACACATTTTAGCAACATTATTAAAGTGTGGAGGCATTTGTCTCTCCAAGCTGCATTTAACAACCAAAACTCCTCCTGACACACATGCTCTGTGAATGCTGATTTTGGAACTACATAAAGTTAGTGACACAAGAAATGGCGCTCATTTGGCCATATTGTATATTTAGAGAGTAAATGCACGTGGTTAAATTCTTATCAGGATCCAATGCAGATACAACATGCATGAAATAGCATATCTGAACATGTCACCGCGCTGGGGGCAAACCAGTCACTACCCTAGTGAATGGGTTTCATAAAAACTACACAACAAGCTGCATAAAACCCAATAAAATTATCAAGTAGGATTAAACCAGCAATTGAATTTCAATAAAGAGTGTAAGGGAGGGGGGGGGGAGCATTTTACCTTTATATGTGAATGATTCCCCCTTTTAATCAGGTTGATACTGATGTAGTATCTTGAAGTGACAGGGTAAAAAGGGCCTGTACTGATATCAGGTTGTCCTTTAACTATCTTAATTATCTTAATGTTATTTAATTTTATTCCTCAAGGAACTTCTTATTTGTCACCCTCTCCAAGCTTCTCCTCAACTCTATGTTCTTGATACAACCTTGCACTGCTCCTCTCACAACCCATATCTTCCTTCCTTCTTCTATTTCACGTCTCACTGTGCTTAATCTTTTCCTTATTCCAGTCTTATTCCCTCTTCTCTCACTCTCACTGCTATCTATCTCAGCCTTAGCTGAGTAAGGAGTACTTCTTCCAGGCTGTCTGGTCACATTAGCTTGGGCCTGGTGAATAGAGAGAGCACATTGCTGCCGGCTGAACAAAGGAGGAGAAGTGGAAAATAGGTTGAGCATCTTCGGTTGTCATATATGTATCAATATAAATGGCATAAATCAACATAAAGAGTTCTAATACAATATGCTTTTAATTAAATAATAAATGAACTTATCCGATGTTTATGATGCTCTTTCAGTGGTAATCAATAATGTGAGCTTACACCAGCTATCAGATACATTCCATCTCTGAGGAAAGAAAAATGATTGATACCAGTAAGTCTAGAGGACATGGTTAAGGGTATAATCACAGTTACTTTAATGGATACAGCTTTAAAAGCAGATAATTACTATTTAGAAATATTTAGGGCTCATAAGCAGGGGAACATCATTTGTTGATATCACTGATGCTCAAAACCCCGAACAAATACACAACACACGAGCAAAAATTCTAAGGTGTAAAAAAAAAGAAAAAAAGAAGTATACTCAAAGACCTACTTTGCATTGAAACAATTAGTGATGTTTGTAATTTAATTTAAATCAAGCTTTCAGTCTTCTCCTCAGTTATAGTTTTGCATATTACCTTGTGGTGTGCATTGTCAATATGGAGTTTAAATGTTGTTGTGAATAATCCAATATTCAACATCACTCCAGCTCAGTCAGGAGCCATTCCAGCATTGATAATTGTTATACCTTCATTGCACCACAGTTATGCAAAAAGGATAATAAAAAAAAAAGTATTCTTTTGTTAAAATTAATATACTTAGTAATTCAACAAATCCTCTGTCACAAGGAACATACTATAGCACTTGTTAAGGAAAATAGATTTCAGGCTCACATGAAAAAAAAAAAACTGTTTTTCCAATATTAGTGCCAGTACAATTTTCTGTTTCTATGGCATTGGGTAGAAAATGTTCAGTGAGAGCCGCCTGAGTTTTTAAATTGTGAAAACCAAAAAGGCCTAAGCAGTGTCCATCAAGCTAAGACTGTAATATTGCATATTAGACCTCCTTCCTCTTTTGTCATTCTTGTGACAAACAAATTGCTTCACCTAACGCTCAAACAGCAAACACAGAAAAACTTGCCCCATGTATCTAGAGGCCCATATACACTACCAGTCACAAGTTTAGACACATTCGATTGAATGTCTATTTTCATAGATATTCTTGAATATATTTTAATACAAATGCAAATAGTGAAGTTACTACTCATGTATAAATGTGTTTCTGAATCAAAAATCCATTTTTAACTTCATGCAAGTCATTTAACTTAAAACAAGTAGTTTTGACTGAAAATAAAATGTATTTAATTCTTCTGCCAACAATTCGTTCTCATTGAGAATTTAGAGAAGCTGTAGCCATTTTTTTTAATGATCAAACTGTTCTTTTATAATATTTTATATAAATAACCATATGTGTTAGTTTCTTAATTATTATTCTAAAATAGATTTTTTAAAATAGTTCCAATAAAGAAACCTGTTTTTATGAGCAGTTGTTTTGATTGGTATTGTATGTAGAAATATCCCCAGCTGAGGCAGTGTTCTCAGTACTGACAAAGAAGTTCATTCTTATGTATTGTATGTGTTAATGAAACTTTTAACAACAGTTGCTAAAACAATGAGAGAGATATTTGTTTGATTTATTTCCACCCACTCTGCCTACTGGACTATTGAGGACTATTGTCTTCAGTGACTGCGTTTACATGGACAACAATAATCCACTCTTAATCTAATTAAGATCATACTTTGATTAAGAAACTACCATGTAAACACCAACCTTAACGTAATGACGCGGGCTCTTAATCTAATTATGATCTATAACATGTAAAACGGGAACATGACCGGAGTATTCTAAAAGAGACCCATGTAAACACCTTACTCACATTATTACCTTACTTAGATTAAGGCCAATAATTAGATTATTGTTGTCCATGTAAACACACTCAGTGTGAATTGATGGATCTCAAAATCATATAGCCACTGCTGAAAAGGGCTAAAATATGCAGAAGATGCTGGAAAAGCTAATACTGTGCAAGACAGCAAACAGTTTCACTGCTCAGTATGAACAAGGGACTCATGAACAACTATCAGAAAACATAAAAACATTCGTTGATCATAGAGTGACCCAGGTGCTGGATAAAAACTCCTTATTATTACAGTCTGAGCTCACACTGCCTTCTGGACTATTGACCGTCGTCTCTTGTTATTGATCGAAAGTTTGATGTGTCATCTAATCTGCTGGACAGAATGTCTGTTTGCTGGGCCAATGCACATAGGGCTTACATCTTTGTTCAGTAATGTGAGCCATGCAACGCAGAAATACAAGACTAAAAGCTAAAAGCTGTTGTAGAGACATGTCAGCAACTCTGGATTATTTGATTACAGCAAAGGCAGACAATTCAGACTCAGTGGAGTGAAATGTCATATCATATGGCCAGGTTGTGTTTGATGTTACCCATGGTAGTGTGGTACCACACCACCATGGGTTCCAGAACTGTTTGCACTGAACAAATCAAATGAAAGCAACTTATATAGTTCAACACAATGAATGCTTCAAGTGGTTTCCCCAAATTCAACTGAAAATGCAACTCGCAATGACTTCTCCAGTTTCAAAATTATTCAACCCCCTGAGCAGAATCCATCACAACAGCACAAATATGCAAAACAGGTGTTGTCTCAAGCACACCTGATGCACCTAATCAAGGCTTGCATTAGTAGCACCAGGTGTGCTTGAACTGGAACGCATGAAATACCTGAACTGGCTAGGGGTTTGTTGAGTGTCATGTTTGACTGCATGTTAGAAATATGGCTAAGCCTAAAGAATGGTGCCAAAAAGGTAAGAGAAGAGATCATTGCCCTTCACAAACAAGGAACAGGATACAAAAAGATAGACACCGTTGGAAGCGTAGTTCACAAATTCAAGTTAAGGGAACAGTGGTTACACTACCTGGACGATAAAGGATAAAGGAAACTCTCAATGGCTGCAACCAAATTTCTGAGAAGGCAGGTTGTGAAAAACCCTCAAGTGACTGCAAAAGACCTGCAGAAAGACTTGGTGGCAACAGGCACTGAGGTTTCAGTGAGCACAGTAAGGCACAAGTGTACTAAACGCAGAAGGTTTCCATGCCAGAACTCCAAGACGTACACCACTACTGACCCAAAATGCACAAGAATAGTCACTCAAAATCATTAAATAAATAAAAGCATTTAGACATAGCTTAATTAACTCTAATTAGCTTTACTCTCTGGGTAATAGGATGGCAGATGTGTCTCCCATGCCTATCAGAGAGCATTATTTGTCTCATGATAGCATGTGATTGGTTGCCTAGTAACGTAACATGAGAGCAGTATTTATTAGAACTTACTGTCCCCGGTTAATAATGTTGTGTGAAAGGGGAGATCTAGCTCATTAGTCAGAAATGGCAAGGATTAATATATGGATAAATAAATAAATAAATAAATAAAAACAGAAAAAAAGCCTTCACTTATTTTTATTTTCAATAATCTTCATTCAACCATCATCTTACTTACTCCATGCTTCCTGTATATATGAGATCTTATTCTAAATTACTGATAGGACCTCATGCAATTGTCAGTGAAGCCATAGTGAAAGCTTTAAACCTGTTGTACTCCTTACACTGCCAAATATCTAAAAATAAGTAATCTAAAGTAAGAAAACAGGAATTTAATTTTCAGAACTGTACAGATTATACCATCCCTCTTACCCAGAGAGCATGGCCAACTTTCCTCCCTTGGCTCCTGGCCATCGATGGCTGTGACATTGTTGGGATTTGAACCAGCTCTGGAATCTCTGGATAATACAAACACAAGCAAACACTTTTCTGCCCTGGTTAATATTTTACAGGCAGAATTTGATCTCTATATCTTAGGGATCAAATTTCAGTAAGTGTTGTGTCTTGTGCTATCGTTTAGCCCGGTAATTAAGGTAGTGATTATAGCATTTAGGTCAATATACTGCATTGTCTTTTTCTCAGAGATGAGATCACAGGAAAATGGAGAAGAAGCAGAGCGTTCTAGTGTGTTTGTGGGAGTCTGATATGCTGCAGTGGATCTAATGTCTTTCACATTGCTCTTTCATTGACTAGCTCAGCACTTTTGGCTGAATCTTGTTGAATCTCTCAGGAAGTCTTACTAACTGCAGCAAGCCTCCTGCTGTGGAAAAAATCATTTAGCCCATTTACAGCGACATTTGAAGAAGACGCTGACAGTATTATGTTTAATTAGGTGGGTGTCTTGTGTACAATATAATCTGTGTTAGCAAATGTTGAGAGGATTGTACTAGCACTGGTTCACTTTCACCAAACCTACAGATACAGTGAAAGTGAAATGTTATGACTAAAATGCTATGAGAAAATAATAATGTGCCATCTCAGAGGTTCAAATTAAAATGGCTATTCTTTTCTCTTTCAGTTTCTTGCTGGTGTTCTCCTGTTTGGTCCTATCTGTGTTCTCAACCATCAGGGAGTATGAAAAGAGCTCTGAGGATGCCTTGTACATACTGGTATGCACAGTCATTGCAAAGTCAACATTTATACTAATAAATTGTAGATTGAATTGAATATACACTTACTGGAAACTTTAATAGTGAAGAAAACTGAGCTTCAGATTCCTGTTCTTGGCTGACAGGAGTGGTAACTGATGTGGTCTTCTGCTGTTGTAGCCCATATGCCTCAAGGCTTGACAAGATGTTCATTCTGCAATGCTTTTCTGTTCACATTGGTTGTAAAGAGTGGTGATTTGAGCTATTGTACCCTTCCTGGATTTTTTTCTGCAGCATTTTGTGTAAATTCTAGAGATTTTCTGATCTAGAGATCAGAAGTTTCTGAATTGCTTAATCTGGCACAACTGGTACCGACAACCCTGCCACAGACAAAGTCACAGAGATCACATTTTCCCTTTTCTGGCGTTTGATGAGAGCATTACCTGAAGCTCATGACCTGCATCTACATATCTGACACATAATTGATTGACTCAATAATTGCATGAATGAGCAGGAGTTCAGGTGTTCCTATTAATGTTGCCAGTGAGTGTATGTTATGTGATCTGTCATGAATTACAGCTATGTTACCTGATGGTGCTTGTCTTCCTGTGTGTGTAAAGGAAATTGTAATGATAGTGGTGTTTGGAGTTGAATACATTGTAAGAATTTGGTCAGCGGGATGTTGCTGTCGATACCGAGGATGGAGAGGCAGGCTAAAGTTTGCTCGAAAACCTTTTTGTGTCATAGGTAAGCAAATAAATATTATATTAAACGATGTATTAATTCTGTGTTTATTGCAATAAAGGTAATGAAACATGGTTTGAAGTTCAATTAATGTTTAAATTAAGAATTTGCTTGATTAAGTGGTAATATTGTTTAAATATGTATTTTTATGTTATAGTTCCATTTAAATGGACTTTCCTCAAATAAATATAACCAATATAAAACTGCCTTAATTGTATTTGAACATGATTTGTTTAAGTCATGTAGCCTTAAACCAGCACACAGGCACCAAGGCAGACTATCCAAAATTACTGTCTCTTACTATTTTCAGAGCAGTTCACACCAAGAATTCCTGAGTGACCCATAATCACTTTTACTTTTCCGTAAACCACAGACATCATGGTGCTAATAGCCTCCATCTCAGTGTTGGCAGCTGGCACACAGGGCAATGTGTTTGCCACCTCAGCCATCAGAAGTCTCCGCTTCCTCCAGATCCTCCGCATGATTCGAATGGACCGCCGTGGAGGAACCTGGAAACTGCTGGGGTCTGTTGTCTATGCTCACAGCAAGGTAATCAACAGCACTGAACATGAGTCATGACAGAAACTGAAAAAACATGTAAGTAGTTCTCAGAGAATGGTTTCTCATACAAATTGGTTGCTGTGTCATGTAAGGATGGTATAGTGGTGCAGCAGGTATCATTGCTGCCTGACAATTTAAGGGTTCATTCCTGAGCTCAGGTTATTCTCTGTGTTGAGTTTCTGTGTGAGAACCTGGTGGGGAAAAAACATATACTCATACACACACAGCGTTTAGCAGTTAGTTCTAGATCCACCTGATCAAGACTGATGAATGAATGAATGCTTCAAATAAGACTTCCAAGGTTTCCACTACATGCATATAAAATTCTGCATGGTTGATCTAGCTATTGTTGTCCGAGTTAGACGTACATTAACATTTACATTACATACAAGATTTTTAATTACGTTCTAGAGAAGCAAAGTGCGCAGAGTAGAGGTGTAAGAACCAGAGTAATTATTGTATTTTTTTAAAAAATAATGTCTTGGTTGGCAGCTTAGGTATTAGTTAAGTGCTCATGGAAGAGGTGGGTCTTTAGCGTTTTTTTGAAGATAGTGACAGATTCTGTGGTCCGGATTGAAGTTGGTAGTTCATTCCACCACTGAGGAACAGTTAGTTTGAAGGTTCTGGAGAGGGACCTTGAGCCACACGGAACAGGCTCTACTAAGTTTCGGTCGTTAACCGATTGCAGATTGTGTGAGGGAACTTAAACCTCAAGGAGAGTGTAGAATTCTAGCATTCATCATTAAATGTGGCCAAGACCGTCCTACTTTTACAGTTAAGTTCATTTGACCACAACCAAAGACCTTTTCCAATAGCCCTTCTGAAAATATGCAGGAGTATCTTGTTTACTCACCGCTAACAGCTTCACACAAGACTCATTAATAAAGCATGGAAGGGCAGAGAGCAAATCAGATTGCAGCCATCAACATTCTGAAGCTTGTGGCCAGTCAAGGTCAGTGGTCTGGAGCATCTCAGGTTGAGCCAAATTTAGCTAAGTTAAGAGTGATTTCACACATGGATTTCAAATAAACACCAAGGATTTCACTGTGTTATGCAGTGTTGTGTAAGTTACTCCAAAATGTAGCTTAATTTATTGTAACTGTAATAAGATTACTGTAGTACTAATTACTTAATAATTACTTCATACATTAAATGGACATCAAAATAAGTAAAAAAAAAAATTGCTGTTGGTGAATTTGCCTCAACGTGGCAATGTTGCCATGACAAGTGCTTTAATACATTTCTGGGGCTACTCAGAAGGTTGAGAAGTTGAGAGAGCCCCCCCCCCACCCCCATCACGTAGCTTACATTTTACAGTGATGTTCCTGTCTGAACGTGTCATAAATGTGAAGTAATGGGAGTATTTCCACTTAGCAAAACAGCCAATCATTGCTTCTGCCATTCTTTCTCAAGCACACACGATCTCTCAAAGCGTGCAGGCGTGCCAAATTCGTCATCAAATTTAAATACAGCACAATCATTGGACTTTGGATTTCTTTTGACATAATTATTTGTTTATTTATTGTTTAATATTATTGAAATTCGATATGTAATGAAAGTAGTGCATTTTATTTAAAAAGTAACTGTAATTAAATTACTGCAAAATATAAAATAATCCCTTACATTACTTTTTACAGGGAAATCTAATTACAATTATATGTTACACATGTCAAATTTGAACTTATTTCTTATTGTAACTTTTGTAACTCTTATGGTAACATTTTCCAAAGATGGACTTTTTAGACAGCAACAGAAAGGCAAAGGGTGTGTGTCATGCAGCTCCCTAGTTCAGTAGTCAGGGCACTGATCAGGGAGTCAGCCATTTTAAGAGGCGTTAGCTGGACTGTTAATCATCTGGGGCTGAGCCCAGTTTCTTGTCCATGAAAAAAACTTTTTATCTATTATCACTGTTTGCAGGACTACCAGATTGATATAATATAAACATTTTGGCTATCTAATACAAGACTAGGCTAGTTTGATGACGCTATCCAACTAAGCTATCACTGTATGGATTTAGCTGCTACAGTGCCATGCAGAGTACATTATCTTTATACTCTGCTCATATCATGTTCACCTAACTTATACATATTCAAGAACTCATATAGACATTTACATGCCTTGTTTTCCTGCTCAGCATGAGAAGATGTTAGTGTTTCAGTTTCAACCCATTTATTGGTTTAAAAAAAATCGGTGTATATCCATTTTTCCTAACACTAACTGTGTGAGTTAGCGTTTGGCAGAATTTAGAGCAGTCAGCCAATAAGACATGACAGTTTCCACGTATTTTCCTGTAAACCCTGTCTGATTGCTCTCACCTCTGTTCACTGAAGATATAAAATTACAGGCGGTCTTCTTTTTACTGACGTTCAGTTACATAGTGACAAACCGCTCCTAGTTGAGAATTATTTGGGGCTAAAAAAAAAATAATTCAGGGTTACATCCCCTAATTCCCAGGCGAGGTTACGCCCCTTTCTGTCTCAACTGCAAAATCCTTTCAGTGCACTGGAACGTTGGCTCCCTAAATAATGAAAAAAAAAATCCCACAATGCACCTCAAAAACCAGGGGACATCGATCCTCACTACATTCCCTTACTGGAAATTATATTGTGTTTTCTGAAGCCTCTCAGCTCGAAAAAAATTGGGGGACAAACTTCAGCTACAAATGTATGTAGCTTGTTATTGTTGTTATACCTCTCAAATGATTATTTGACGTTCTATATGCAGTTTGTTTGAGTCGAACCACTTTTAAGTGTTTCATGCTTTTTTTTAATCCATTACCTTGTCTATGATCCTGCTTGACATATTATTACAGAAATACATGTGATTGGTCTGACAAATTTAAATGATGTATAAAACATAAATATTTTTATATTTAAAATTTCTGGTGATGTGTGTGAGTGTGTATGTGATTGTGCCCTGCGATGGACTGGCACCCTGTCCAGGTTGTACCGCGCCTTGTGCCCGATGCTTCCTGGGATAGGCTCCAGGTTCCCCGCGACCCTGAAGCAGGAATAAGCGGTTGAAGATGGATGGATGGATAGATGGATTTCTGGTGATGTTTTACAGCACAAATACGTAATCATGTCACCAGAAATTCAATTACCAGGGCCTTACCAGTGCCCGAACTCATGTACACAATATACTGATTCACTACCTACTGAATTAGGGAGCTTGATACCCAAAGCATCAAGGAAACAAAACACCTAACCTTCGAAAATGTTTCTTACATTCCTGCTGTTCTTACTTTAGGCTGAAGTTTAAATTGAACTACTACTGGTAACAAACATTACTAAATTAAATGTTTTAAGGATATTTTCAGTACAAAAGGATTCCATAACAGGATTAAAACCTGGGTGACAATATTTCACCAACAAGAACAAAGAAGATTAGAAGAGTAAGCTACAAGAGCAAGCTAAGCTGTGGTTCAATATTGAGATGTTGTTCTAGCCCACATGAAGAGCTTGGGGCTCAGGTTGAACCTCAGAAAAGTATGCTTTCTTCAGTGCAGTGGACAACTTTTCTAGTGGTTATAAGGATTGTACTATGATGAGGGTGTTTCTATCCCCAACATGGGTAGGTTTAATCCTATCAACATTGAGCAAGATAAAGCTGGATCTTGGCATCCCCTCCAGTCTCTACAAGAGACTGTTGGAGCTTATGGCAGCAGCAGCCAATGTCATACCATTGGGTCTATTGCACAGAAGACCGTTTCAGTGGTGGCTGAAAAGTTAGAGGTTTCATCCAAGGACGAAACTTCTGAGAGTAATCAGTGTCAAGCGGCGATGCCTACATGCTCTGAGAATTTGGAAGTGTCCCCGGGTTCTAGCCTTGGGTCACACTCTAGGGGTATCTCCTTATCGCAAAACGGTAATGACAGACACCTCCCTCATGGGCTGGAGCACTGTCTTAGACGGCCAGCTCACGTTCTCTGGAGCGGCCCTCATCTGGAGTGACATATAAATTGCCTAGAAATTCTGGCCATATTTCTAGCACTGAAATTTTTTGTTCCTCAATTGAGAGGTCACCATGTGTTGACAGACAATGCAGCGGTGCTCTCATATATTAACCACCAGGGAGGATTATGTTCGCGCCCCCTGTTCAGGCAGATGCAACTAATTCTTCTCTGGGTAGAGGGAAAGTTTTTGTCAGTGAGTGCAATGTACATTCTGGGCAACTGGAATGTGCGGGCAGACATCCTGTTGAGGCAGGCACTGAGGCCCAGGGATTGGTGGCTCCATCCACAAGTGTTGGAGTCCATATGGTGGAGGTTTGGCCAAGCAGACGTGGATGTGTTCGCCTCCGAGGAGACAACACACTGCCTGCTGTGGTTCACCCTCACTCCTCCACCATTAGGGCTGGACACCATGGTGCACACGTGGCCGAGGTCACGTCTATAAGCTTTTCCCTGATCACTCTGCTCCCACAAGTTCTAGCTAGAGTTCGCCAAGACCGTCTATGTCTGCTTCTAGTAGCACCTTATTGGCCAGCTTGTATATGGTTCTCAGAGACAATATCCTTGCTAGACGGCACTCCTTCGGAGATTCCATCATCAGGGATCTACTGTCTCAAGCCGGAGGGCTGATTTATCACCCTCAGCCGGAACTATGCAAACTGTGGGTCTGGCCCCTGAGGGGCACCAGCTCATAGATTCTGGTTTCACAACTGAGGTTGTAGAGACTATGTTGAATGCTAGAATGCCATCCATGACGAAATTGTATGCGCTCAAGTGGCAACTTTTTGTCTTGTGGCGTGAGGAACATCAGCTAGACCCAGCAAATTGCTTCAAATAAATCTACCATTAAAATTATAGACTGATCATTTCTTTGTTAGTGGGCAAACGTACAAAATCAGCAGGGGCTCAAATACTTTTTTCCCTCACTGTACATTGATTATTGGAAACCAAAAGATATGAGTGCATTTAAGGGGTAGAAATCATACTGGACTTTGGCCTGCAGCTTACATTAGAGAAAAGGAAATACTAGCACACATCCATAGATGGGGGCAATATCAGGGATTATTTTGGAATGGAGGGTCTGTTTATTGTATCTAGTTTAATTATAAAATTCAATCATATTAGTATGACATCAGCAGAGTAGTGAATCAGATCCTTGGAAGCTTGTAAGATGCATCCTTGATAAGATGTAATGCGTATTTACTGCAGACATTTTAACAGAATCCTGATTTTGACAGTCCCTCAGGTGAAATCCTACCCAGCCTCATGTTCTCTATAAAAGCCTTTTTTTCCACTAGATGTCATACAACTTGATTAACAGGGTGCAGAATAGCAAAACTAATTGAAGGTAAGCTAAGCATGGCTCCAAAATTCTCAGTCATGTCGCCAATCAGTTCTAAAGGACATTTAATCAGGATATTTCATTAGAGTGTGGGCAACTCCATCGCCTCTGCACCATGGCATAAAGGAGCCATACTTAGCATAAAAAGAAGCCAGCAATCTTGAAACCCAATCAAGATCCACTTCATTATCAGGAAGGAAATGACAGATCATTTAACATAATGCCTCCAGCTGGATCAGTTCTCCCAAATGTTGGAGTAGTTGTACAAAGTTACAAAATGGGGTTCCAAATTGGTAGTGTAGTAATTCAGTATTTTAGAGAAGAAGATTTAAAAGAAGAAACCTGAGTCTTGAAGAAGAGACTAGAATATGGAAACATGTATGTATATACACAGTTCATATTATTAGCATGCTATTGAGTCATTTCTAATATATGGAATTTATTTCATATGTAGGTCTATAGTAGCATTTAAGATCAGACCAGGTTTGCAGATTAGGCCAAGCCTTAAATAAATAAAAAAAAATTACAATACTCTTCAATGAAAACCCTCAATTTACTGTACAGTTATATAGTTTTTATTCAGTTATTATATTTATGGCAAATTCTCACACTCTCAAAACCATTTCTTGGTTACATTCTTGCAAAGAAAGTGGCCACGCTCCCTCACTGTATCTAAACCCATTTTTATATGCACACACATAGGTCTATTTTTAGATCAGCACATTTTGAGCAGTGACTCTTCTGAGTTGACTCCTCAGCACTTTGCTGCCCATTCAAAAACAGGAGCCTGCATGCAGTATCCAGAAGCTGCTGTCTTGGTAATGCAACAGTCTTGATATTTTTAACCCTCCTATTATGTTGGAAAAAGTTACATCCATTGTGTTACGGGTCAAAATAACTTCCACAGTTTAAATACGCACATAAAACAGCAAATAACACGTTAAAACAGAAAACTTTTATTATGGCTTGTCCGAGACAAGCCATAAGAAGAAATATTTGCATATAAGTTTATGACCTTAAATGAGGAAAAGTCAAAGAATTTCAAAGAGAAAAAGAGAAATGAACCAGTATTTCAAACATCTCAAATACAGAATTTGGAAATTGGAAATTGACCCATAACATAATAGGAGGTTTAAATACCAATACACCTAATAAATAACCAGCCCCCTGGAGGCCTGCTGCAATATGATGCTGTAATATGAATGAGTCTTATGATATCCCTATGCCAGTGAACCTTAATTTAACGATGTGAGAACAAGAACTGTTTTGATGAACAGATATTCGAAACTACATGCAAATGTGATGCAAATAAATAACTTTTTTGTTTAAAACAAAAAATAGATGGATCATCTTGTTATGAAAAACTGTGGAAATGTCCTTTTACATTGTGGACTGGGGGATTGTGTATTGAAATTTTTAGATTTTAACATTTACTGTGCTTGTAGAAAATGATCATACCCTTTTGAAATAGTCACTTTTTAGTCTTACAGCCTGAAATCAAAACCCATTAAAAATAAATAAATAAATAAATTATATATATATATATATATATATATATAGTTCCAGCTTTATTTACAAATTCTTCCTTACAACATTCAAGTAACGTAAAAAGGCAACAGTTTGAAATGTAAAAAAAACCAAAAAAAAAACTAGAATAACAAATTTGAAAAAGTGATCAGTATCACTCACAGCATGATTTATTTCTTCATAGAGTCAACTTTTGCTTTAATTACAGCCATCAATTTGTTTTGATATGTCACTATAGGCTTTGCGCACCTACATTGGGGAATATTTGCCCATTCTTCCTTGCGGAATTGCTCGAGTTCAGGTAAATTTTGTGGTGAGTGGTGACTGACTGCTGTCTTCACGTGCTTTCACAGATTTTCAATTGGATTTAGGTCAGGGTTCTGACTTGGCCACTCAAGGACATTCACTTTCTATCCTTAAGCCACTGCATAGCTTTTTTTGGCAGTGTGTTTTGGGTTGTTGTCGTACTGGAAGGTGATCCTCCTGCCCATCTTCAGCTGTCTAGCAGAGGGCTACAGGTTTTCCTCAAGAATTTAGATGTATTTGGCAGCATCCATTTTGCCTTCAATCAGGACAAATTGCCTAGTCCCCGCTGAAGTAAAACACCCCCACAACATAATGTTGTCACCACCATGGTTCACAGTAGGTATGGTATGTCTTGGGTAGTGTGCAGAGCTCGGTTTTCGCCAAACATAACGCTTGCAGTTCATTCTAAAAAGTTTACTTGTGGTCTCATCTGTCCATAAAACCTTTTGCCAGATGGCATTAGAATCGTCCAAGTGTTTTTTTCAAGTGAAAACGAGACTTCGTATGGCCCATTTTCAGAAGAGGCTTCTTTCTCGCCACCCTGTCATACAGGCCAGCTTTGTGTAAAGCTTTTGAGACTGAGGTCACATGCACAGGTCAACCAATCTCAGACTTGTAAGACCTTCAAAGTTGCCATTGGCCTCTTGGTAGCTTGGTAGCTGATCAATATCCTCCTAATTCAATTTTAATAATGGTTCAGAATATTTCTTAGATCACTGAGATGTTGAGGGTTATAATGTGTAAATACAGGCAAAATCTAGATTTAATTTATTTTCATTTCCAGAGTGTAATGTAACAAAAGGTACGGATTTCGACAGAGTATGATGACTTTCTATAGGCACTGTAAATCCTTATTGGCTAATGGTATAAATGAAGACTAATGAAATGTAACTGATTTTGACTATGCATTAGGGCTGTCAAATGATTTATCCAATTAATCTTGATCTTTCGCATTATCATACTCGGCTAATTCTGCAGTGTTTGTATTTTGCTACTTTGTGTTGAAAGTGCAATCTTTGGCTTTAGTCCATTGACGGAGCGATAAAATAATGTGTGAGTTCAGAGCAGAACAACATAGTGCACCTTATGATTCATTATGGTACAGTGGTGTGAAAAAGTGTTTGCCCCCTTCCTCATTTCCTGTTCCTTTGCATGTTTGTCACACTTAAGTGTTTCGGAACATCAAACCAATTTAAACAATAGTCAAGGACAACACAAGTAAACACAAAATGCAATTTGTAAATGAAGGTGTTTATTATTAAAGGTGAAAAAAATCCAAACCATCATGGCCCTGTGTGAAAAAGTGATTGCCCCCTTGTTAAAACATACTATAACTGTGGTTGTCCACACCTGAGTTCAATTTCTCTAGCCACACCCCAGGCCTGATTATTGCCACAACCGTTGTTCACAATCAAGGCATCACTTAAATAGGAGCTGCTTGACACAGTAAGGTCCACCAGAAGATCCTTAAAAGCTACACATCATGCCGAGACCCAAAGAAATTCAGGAACAATTGAGAAAGAAAGTAATTGAGATCTATCAGTCTGGAAAGGGTTATAAAGCCATTTCCAAAGCTTTGGGAATCCAGCGAACCACAGTGAGAGCCATTATCCACAAATGGCGAAGACATGAAACATTGATGAACCTTCCCAGGAGTGGCCGGCCGCCCAAAATTACCCCAAGAGCGCAGCGACGACTCATCCAAGAGGTCACAAAAGACCCCACAACAACGTCCAAAGAACTGCAGGCCTCACTTGCCTCAGTTAAGGTCAGCGTTCATGCCTCCACCATCAGGAAAAGACTGGGCAAAAATGGCCTGCATGGCAGAGTTCCAAGGAGAAAACCACTGCTGAGCAAAAAGAACATCAAAGCTCGTCTCAATTTCTCCACAACACATCTTGATGATCCCCAAGACTTTTGGGACAACATTCTGTGGACCGATGAGACAAAAGTGGAACTCTTTGGAAGGTGTGTGTCCAAGTATATCTGGCGTAGAAGGAACACTGCATTTCATAAAAAGAACATTATACCAACAGTAAAATATGGTGGTGGTAGTGTGATGGTCTGGGGCTGTTTTGCTGCTTCAGGACCTGGAAGACTTGCCGTGATAAAAGGAACTATGAATTCTGCTGTCTACCAAGAGATCCTGAAGGAGAATGTCTGACCATCTGTTCGTGTACTCAAGCTGAAAAAAATTGGGTTCTGCAGCAGGACAATGATCCTAAACACACCAGCAAGTCCACCACCGAATGGTTGAAGAAAAACAAAATGAAGACTTTGGAGTGGCCTAGCCAAAGTCCTGACCTGAATCCTATTGAGATGTTGTGGTATGACCTTAAAAAGGCCGTTCATGCTCGAAAACCCTCTAATGTAACTGAGACGCTTGGTTGCAGTTGTTGCTGCTAAGGGTGGCCCAACCAGTTATTAGGTTTAGGGGGCAATCACTTTTTCACACAGGGCCATGATGGTTTGGATATTTTTCACCTTTAATAATAAACACCTTAATTTACAAATTGCATTTTGTGTTTACTTGTGTTGTCCTTGACTATTGTTTAAATTGGTTTGATGTTCCGTAACACTTAAGTGTGACAAACATGCAAAGGAACAGGAAATGAGGAAGGGGGCAAACACTTTTTCACACCACTGTATATGCATATACAGAATGATTGCACTTTCCAGTATTCACTAATATAATGGGTTGTAATCCTGGGGTAAATATGGTACTCATTGATGTCCAGTAGTCTCGGGGAAATGGACTATTTACAGCTCCTTAAATCAATCACATGAGGTTGTGTGCAAGCAGCTAGCCTAATACCTAATGGTGTTACTAGAATTAAAGCATACTGTAGTTAAAATTATGTTAACACGTTATAAACACATTAACAGCCATACTATATATATATATATATATATATATATATATATATATATATATATATATATATATATATATATATATAGTTTCTTATGACAATAATTAGACATTAGACACTTGATTTAAGTGCTTACAGTATTATTACTAAGTAGCTGAAATATATATGGTCTTGTTCTGGATGATTTCAAGGAACACTATCATCACTTTATCTTTATCATTATTTACATTATCAGTAATTTTTTTTAACTTTCAGTTTTAATCCCGTTTTAATCCCCTTTAATCTTGGCTTTGGCACAAGAGCGTTAGTGAGGCCAGGCACTGATGTCAGGTAGGGAGGCCTGATGCACATTCAGCATTTTAATTCATTGCAAATGTGTTCAGTGGTGTTCAGAACTTCTCACACTCCAACCTTCGCATGTCTTGGCAAACCATTTCTTGCTTTGTTCATATGGTCACTGTCATTCTGGAACATGTTTGGGCCTCTTAGTTCCAGTGAAGGGAAATCATAATGCTACAGCCAACAAAGACATTCTATACTGCTGCATGCTGCCAATTTTGTGGCAATATTTTGGGGGAGAACCACGTCTGGGTGTAACAATCAGGGGTCCGCAAACTTTTGGCCATATCTGCATGGTGGGGTGCCAGGTACTGTTACCACTACATAACTGAACATTTCTAGGTTTGTCCTGAGCTTGGGTTATTGTCTGTGTGGGTTTCCTGCAGGCTCACTCCAACCATCCAAAAACATGCCTTTGGTGGATTGGTGATGGGAAATTGCCTCTAGGTTTTGATGAGTTTTTGAATGTGCGTGTGTGTGTGTATGTGTGTGTGTATGGTGCCCTGTGATGAAGTGGAGTCCCATTCAGGGTGTAATCCTGCCTTGCGCTCAGTATACCCAGAATGACTCTGACCAGGATAAAGCGATTAATGAAGATGAATGATGCCCTGCGATGGACTGGCACCCTGTCCAGGGTGTACCCCGTCTTGTGCCCGATGCTTCCTGGGATAGGCTCCAGGTTCCCCGCGACCCTGAAGAAGGAATAAGCGGTTGAAGATGGATGGATGAAGATGAATGAATGTAGCTGATTTTGAAGCAATGTCCATAAAATCTTTCTTTGGCACAGTTGCTTTTCTCCTCCGTCTGTCCTAGCAACTCAGCATGCCAGATTTATGTGGGAAATCCCAAATTCTAACATACTAACCTTCAGTAACCTTATAGCTACCTTTTCACGCTCACTTGTGCCAGCTGGATGTCAGGCAACACGGGTATGCCAACTTAGCACAATTTCAAGGACTATATCATGAGCCTGTAACAGGGTATGGCATAGGCAGTTTCATCTGTGCTTACAGGATGGCGCTGTGCATTTGTCACTTACCCAGCTCTGAACTGTCCACTCTCTAATGTGCTGAGACAAGCGCAAATCCAATGGCTCCTTCAAGGTCAAAGTCCCAATTACTGACAGATATAGAGCACTAACAGCACATTCCTTGCTACAATATGGGTTTTTATGACTTTGGCAAGCCCCATTATGTCTCTCTGCTCAAGTATTGTGCATCTGTAGCACTCACAGGGAATGTTAGTGTGCAGTATTGAAGAAGAAGAAGAAAAATCGTGTCGTATGCTGCGCTCCTCTTCGTCAGTGGGAGCTGTAATTGTCAATTGAGCCTGAGTTAAGTTAGTTTCAATAGAACAGGGAGACTAGGTACCAATGTGTATCAGTTTGGTAGGCATCCTTACAATATCTCATAGTTATGATATTGCATATACTGTAGTGTACAGTATTGTAATGTGATTACCAGTTTGATATCCATTAAAAATAATTACCATCCTGCAAAGCAAATTATCATGAGAACATTTTTGCTGTTTTTTCTGTACAAGACATGAATTAAATATGATTAATAAATCAGCAAGTAGCTGCAGTGTACTTCAGCGATAAAGGTATTAAAAAATAGCATAGTACTAATTATATAATTACACATAATTCCTGTGAAAGTTCCTACCAAAGGCTACAGCTCTTATTGACTGTGTGGGTGTTGTCATGCTTTTCTCCAGACTTTCTTTTATGCCTTTGCTTTCACTATGTGTTCGGTTCTCTTTTAGGGAGAGTAGGTTAGAAAATCGCATTACATTAACTTTGTGAGAGGCTCTGGGCTCAAATTAGATTGATTTTACTGTTGTGCATTAATAATACATTAGAAGATCAAGCATATCATTATTCAGTAACAAACCTGATCTGATAATCAGTTGGTTTTAGTTTTGGGCTTGAGCTGTGTAGACTCTGAGGACTGTGGCTTTCTGTCTTTTCATGTGTGTGTTTGTGTCATAGAAGACACATGTCTAATGGTTTGCTTGGTTAACTAGATTTTTATAATTATGGAACTAAAATGTTGTCCAAAACAGTATCATACATTCATTACTTTCACTTCTATTTGGATAAACCACAGTTACTTTGTGTTGTGGTCGGTTTATTTCAATAAATAATAATATATTTTTTTTAAATAGCTAATTAAATGCATGCATGTTTCTTAGAATTGATGCTTTTTTGAGTACTTAATGTATGCGTATGTTTGTGTTGTGTTTGCCCTTGGCAGGAGTTGATCACAGCTTGGTACATTGGCTTTTTGTGCCTGATCCTGGCCTCATTCCTTGTGTATCTGGCCGAGAAGGAGGAAAACGAGATGTTTGCGACCTATGCTGATGCTCTGTGGTGGGGTCTGGTAAGCAACATCACATTGTATGTACAGCCATGTCGTCATTTACAGGTTTTCAATGGGAGGTTCCAAATTTACAATTAATCCAAAGAATCAAGACAAGGATATTGTTGTACTGTTGCTATATAAAGTGGTAATGATTGGATTTATGTTTGGTAGTGGTAGATAATGATTTTGCCTCATTTTATTTCCTGCTATTTATGGGCTTAAGGTCAAAATCGCTCATAACTGGGTCATATCTCTGGGGTTGTTTTTTTTTGTTTGTTTTTTTCTTTGTATGCTTTTTTTTCTATGCTTGTAATTCCTGTGCAACTGTCTGAGCAGCATAACTCAGTGTGTGAGGTCTGATTACCAATTTGCACAATTTCAGTATTAACTCCTCACCATTCTAGGCCTTAATGCTGATCCTGCTGCATCATGTTGTTCTAATAATGTTATCTATCATACAAACTTTGTATCTGTACTTTGCATCCGCAGTGACCATGCTGTTATACTCTGTCATAAACAATATGCCATATGTCTGATTCATCAACAAAGCTTACTGTGGCGAGAATAGCAGTTAGACAAACGATAGAATTAGTGTCCACCGAGGAGTGCATCAGTGCTCACTCAGATGACAGATTTAACAATAACAAAATGATCAAGAAACAAATAGAGTCAAAGATGGAAATAAAGTAACAAAATGGAAACATGATGTAGTGGGCACTTTATTATCCAGACTGTAAGGAAGTACAACTGCTCTTCTGATCCTTAAATATAACTTTTATTTCTACATATGACATATAATAGTGACTCCTGTAATTGTTCAAATCAAATATATATAAATTTTAATGTGTTTTTAGATCACACTGACCACAATAGGGTATGGAGATAAGTATCCAATAACGTGGAATGGACGTCTTCTTGCAGCAACATTCACCCTCATCGGAGTGTCTTTCTTTGCCTTGCCCGCTGTAAGTTTCTAGAAAGCCTCAGAGGACACAAGACACCCCCCCCCCACACACACACACAGACAAATACAGACACTGCAGTTCTTTCATTTTCAGTGGGCGAATATGCCCTGTGTTTAAACTCCTGTTCTAAGCATACACTATTATGTACTTTCTAGGGAATCTTGGGATCTGGCTTTGCCTTGAAGGTCCAGGAGCAGCATCGGCAAAAACATTTTGAAAAACGACGGAATCCAGCTGCAGGGCTCATTCAGGTAAATCACACTTTATATCCACGTTATATTACATATACAATATTCTCAAATTAGATTTCCTGTACAGAAATGTATACATTCTTACAAATGTGTACATACATCTGCTAGTGTGTTAAAGTTTGCTTATATATTCTCTGTGTTTTGGTTCTCACCCTCTTTGAACTTCGAGATGATCTCTTGTATCGATCTGATCTTACACGTGCATATCTAACATATGTACATTTTGGCCTTTTGGTTGTCACCAGAAGAATTTGAATTTGAAAGAATTCTAAACTCTATTCAGTTCAATTCAGCTTTATTTATACAGTGCTTTTAACAATGGACATTGCCACAAAACAGCGTTACAGAAATACAGATACACAGAGTTCCCTAGAACCTCAAAATCTCTAGGCTACAGGAAAGTTATAATTCAGAAGGATGAGAAGATGGAGAAAGTCCTAAGACAAAAATCTATGGCATTATGGAGAATTTGACCAGATATTTTACCAAGGGATATTGATATGGCATAACCTGTGTGCTAAATAAGTAAATATGTGTTAACAATTCTATGGAAGTTGAAACCAGTGCACAATTTCCTCAATTTTTCTCTCTGGAAATAAAGAAGCATCAATCATTCAGTCCTTTGTGGGCTGTACTCTTGGTTCAATATTGTAATTTAAAATGTCACTTGCCTCCTAATTCCTGCTGTCAATCACTTCACAGACGATTACCGAAGCTGTTGGTGTTGAAGGCTGACTGAAGTTACAATTTCTCATTACTGAGATTATCATTTGCTAGATCGATATTTTATTGGTTGTCCAGTATGAGAGTTTAAAGTAACCAAGATGAACTGATTAGAACACATTTGGTTAAATTTCATGTGAAATGGGTGATTGTTACACATTAGTGATAGTCATTATTGATTGGTTCAATCAATTTATGGAATTGTTTACACACCATAGATGTTATACAACATGCTTATTATGACCATGTTCTTCCATTAATCATTTATCATCGTTTCCACTAGCATAAAACTATCATTAAAACTACATGGACCATGTACATAGGTGGATGTAACAAACCATTGTTTGTTTCGTTTTTTGATTTTGTTTGTTTGGGGCCAAGCCTACATATAAAATAAAATTTGTTATGTCCACCCTAATACATGATACATGAGCACCCTGCATGTTAATGGTAGTTTTTTTTGAATAAACAATGAATGACAAAAAGTGGTGCGAAATTGTAAAAGTAGTTTATCTGAACTATTTTAAACAAATCATCCTTAAATGAATCAGTTCAAAAGAGTGCTTATGCTTGATTTTGCAATGATTATGATTGTCTTTTGCAATCATTTAGCAAATGCATTTTGCATTCCCCCCAACCATTTCAGTCATAAGCAAGCAGCATGGTATTGCTGTGTAAACTAATTGCAAAAATGTTTGTCTTTCTGTGGCAGCTTTGAAAAGCAGAGGATTTACTTCAACATGTAGCATGTACTGTTTAGTGAAGACATCTGAGCTGTTCAACATCATAGCATAGGATATCAATAAACAAGCCTTAGTTTTTTTTGTACCCACTTGAGTTGTCCTAATCAATTTTATGATTAATGTCTGTTTTATTGTTACATAACTACCCCAAATCATTTTTGCATATTTAATTTAATTTACATGTTATATTAATTGATCTATTTAATATAAAATGATGTTTCTCTTAACTACAATAGGGAGTGAAATGCTTGTGCGAGTTACAGTATTTCTGTGTTTCTGTCTGATATGACTTTTCAGGCAGCCTGGAGAGTGTATGCTACCAATCTCTCTCGCACAGACCTGCAGTCAACCTGGGACTACTATGAGAGAACCGTGTCAGTCCCTATGTACAGGTATGAGAATTAGAATTTCTTTCTGTCTATTCCAGAATCTCAGCTCCAGTCCATTTGCTATAAAGATACACAATTATCTCCTCTCTCTCTCTCTCTCTCTCTCTCTCTCTCTCTCTTGCACCCCCTCTCTGTCCCGATTTAATTCTCAACATATTTATTCTTTGTGTCAGATGAGAACAATGCGCTAGTTACATTGATCCAGACTGTGACCTTATTTTGGAGGTGGTTGGGTTGGGAGGAGGAAAAATCTGCCACAGAATCACATAGTGTCTATGACTGGGATATTTTGTAATATAAAAAAAGCTTGTGAGACTAAGGATATTTTAATGCTTTTCTGCAGGGCTCTTCAAACAAAGGGCCGGTGTGGCGGCAGGCTTTCATTCCAGCCAAATAGGAGGCAAGTGGAATAAGATCTGGATCTTGCTTGCTTGGAATGAAAGACTACAGCCACATTAGCCCTTTGTGAATGTGATTGAAGACCCCTGCTTTAATGGTTTGTTCAAAGTAGCAAGTATTCTTCTGGGAAATAGATACTTGAGTAGACAATTGTATGAATTACTGAAGTCATCTACCATTGCCAATATTGCTATGTTCTCAGCTTGCCAGTCTTGGGGTCAGTTTCATTTAATATAAAATGTTCTACTGGGAATCAGATTTATTTATTGGAAAGTATGAAGGTCAGCAGTGAAGCTTATGTAAGAATGTCCAAAAGGGATTGGATTTATAATTTCCTTTCTAATAGAAAACAAATGGTAAAGGTGGACAATGTATTATAGCTCATCATTGTTCTCAACACTGGTGCCCCTCAGGGGTATGTATTTAGCCCACTTCTTTATATTCTCTATACAAATGACTGTCAGAGTCCAGTTACCACCATTCATTAGTTTATATATGCAAATGATACTGCCAGTCTTGCACTGCTTAATAAGCACAATGCTACTTTTTTAGACTATCAGTGCTCCATAGCATATTTTAGGGCATCATGTGATGAAAACTTTTTCATAAAATTAATAAAATTATCTATTTGTCTATCTACCTATTGGTCTATCTAAAGCATGCTAGAGTTCTTTCATTGAAACAGGTTTTCTTGATCTTCCTCTCTCAACTGCAATATTATAACCGGCCAGATAATTTAGCAAGCACCCTTTCTGACTCTAGTGATGCTACTAATACACACCTTGTGAAAATGTAGTTAGAGAAATACTGACACATTGTAATCTTATATAGTGTCTGCTAACTCAATGTATTGTAATATGAACCCGGCAACAGAATTATCAAAATGTCAACATTCCAAATTTGAAACTCTATAAATAATTTTATAAATAGATGCAAAATAGGTTATGTATTCCTGGCAGTACAGTAGCTGTACTAACCTTTCACAATTCGAACTAAATACTACCAACAGGGTCTGTTTATTGTGAAGAGTTTTTATCTGAAGCACTCCTCCTGGGAGGAGTGTATGTTCACATCAACCATCAGAATGGGGGGTGGGTGGTGGGTGTTCTCAGTGATTTTGACATGTTTTGGTATGATTGTTGGTGTCAGATGGGCTGGTTTGAGTATTTCTGTAACTGTTGATCCCCTGGGATTTTCACACATAGCAGTCTCATGCATAACATCCAGTGGGCAGCAGTTCTGCAGATGGAAATGCCTTGTTGATGAGAGAGGTCAACGGAGAATGGCCAGACTTGTTCTAGTTGACAGAAAGGCTACAGTAACTCAGTTAACCACTCTGTACAATTGTGGTGAGCAGAAATGCATCTCAGAATGCGCAACACATTAAACTTTGAGACGAATGGGTAGAAAACCAGAACACCACATTAGGTTCCTCTTCTGTCAGCCAAGAACAGAAAGCTGATGCTGCAGTGGGCACAGGTTCACCAACATTGGACATCTGAAGACAGGAAAAAACGTAGCCTTGTCCGATGAATCTCAATTTCTGCTGAGGCACACAGATGGTTGAGTCAGAATTTGCTGCCAACAGCATGAATCCATGGACCCAATCTGCCTTTTGTCAACAGTCCAGGCTGGTCGAGGTGGTGTAATGGTATGGGGAAAGTTTTTTGGCACACTTTGGGCCTGATAATACCAATCAATCATCACTTGAATGTCAGTCTATTTGAGTATTGTTGCTGATCATGTGCATCCCTTCATGGCCACAATTTCTCATCTTCTAATGGCTACTTCCAGCGTGATAAAGCACCATGCCACAAAGCAGAAGTCATCTCAAACTGGCTTCATGAACATGACAATGAGTTCAGTGTTCTTCAGTGGCCTTCCCAGTCACCGGATCTGAATTCAAAAGAACACCTTTAGAACGGGAGGTTCACAGCATTAAAGTGCACCTGAAATATCTGCAGGAATTGTGTGATGCAATCATGTCAACATGGACCAGAATCTCAAAGGAATGTTTCCAACATCTTGTGGAAAAGGGAGGCACTACCCAGTATTATATTTTATTAGTATAGTAATCCTAATAAAGTGCTCAGTGAGTGTATATCTATCCTTCTCTCTATGGCTTCGACCTTTCTAGCTTTTATATGACCTTTCATGGCACTGTAGTCACACTTTTTCACCTCACAATGCAGACTGTATACCAATGACAGTAACTCACTCCTCCAACTTTCTGTGGACCATATGTGCACCATATTTTCTCACCTTCTCACCTCAATTTTACTATTCAGCATGAATCTTTAACACTTCAGGTTTGTTTTCTTCCTGCTTTCAAATTTAAATTTGAAGCACACCATGAATTTATTGTTTCTCCACCTCCTGGCACTGCACACTGGGTTCTGGCAGGCTGACAGCTGGAAACATGTCAGCAGTGTACCTCAAAACGTAGATCTGATATTCAGAATTCTGAGATTCAAAGTGTTACTGATTTCATTTTTATTAAAAGTGCTGTTTAAATCTGCGTGTGATACATAGGTGGTTTTACTACATTTCTGTAATTACCGTTTTAATATGCTTTCTCACTGTAAATATACATAACGTCATGGAATACGGTGCACACATTTTTTATTTACTTTGCCATGTTTGCATGATCATTATATCATATTTAGGTGCACAAGTTGACAGTCAGCACACATTACCACTGTGGCTAAAACGGTTGTGTGTTTGTTTGTTTTTTCAGACTCATTCCCCCCCTTAACCAGCTTGATCTGCTGAGAAATCTGAAGAGTAAATCTGGCCTTTCTTTTAGGTAACATAATAGTTCATAATTGCGAATCAATCTCATTATAACATGATTTAAAGCTTTTTTTTGTTTTGTTATCTCTGTTTGTTTCTTGATAACCATCCTGTTATGTATTTAAATATATGCTTTCTCACACAGGAAGGAAGCCCAACCAGAGCCATCCCCAAGGTATATACATTTTTAACATAACATATAATGAATATGTTTTTCTCAGTATACAATAGTACATTAGTAATAATACATAAAAAAATACATTAGTATGTATTTCTATTCACAGCTTATTCCAGATAAATCTTTATTTTCTCTTTATCTTTACTGATGTCATTCTAGATCCTCTTAATCACTAATGAGAAAATCTGTTTGCGGCCAACTGTAAAGTTTCCTACTTGGCTTTTGTTAGATAATGCAAGCTGATTTGATCAAATAGGTGATTTACTTGGTAACTGAGATTTATCATAACACCTTTATCGTTTGCAGTCAGAAGGTCAGTCTGAAAGAACGAGTGTTCTCCAGCCCGAGAAGCTCGGGAACAAAGGGGAAAAGTTCACCTCAGGGCCAGCAGCCTCTGAGACGCTCTCCCAGTGCAGATAACATTGAAGACAGTCCTTCTAAGGTGCCCAAGAGTCTGAGTTTTGGTGACCGTGGCCGTGCTAGACAAGCATTTCGCTTCAAAGGGGCAGCTTCACGCCAAAACTCAGAAGGTGAGGGAATCTAGGAGAGATGTATTCATATATAAGTGCATTTAGTTTCTGAAACTTGGTTCAGTGGACAATGGAAGGTCTGTAAAATTGTGTGTATACTTGTGATTGATCTTTGAGTTTTTGAGTACTTGGGGATGTTGTATTCTATGTGATTTGTGTGAGTGTTAAGTCATGGATCTAGTTATCTCTGTTTTCTTTTTAATTTCCGTTAAACTGGTTATACTAAAACACTTTTAGGAACTGAGGATTTAAACTTCCTTTAATGTTGGAGTTAAAACATTAATTAATTAAAGTTACCTAAATCGACTGAATGGATCCTAAATTTATAGGTTTTAAACATCAGGATTCTTGTTCGTTTTATTGCATGTAATAATTACCTAGTAACTTGTGTTATAGTGTGACGTCTTTTTTTTCCAAAGCTGCTGGCATTCTTTGTAATTTGCTTACTGGTTTTGGTATAGTGTGTAGCTTCTTTGTGCAGCCATTGTGTTGGTGGATATATATATATATATATATATATATATATATATATATATATATATATATATATATATATACTTTAAAAGTTGAGTGGAAGCACAGAAACTCTGGAACTGGAAATTAAGTAAATTGATTATAGTTGCAACCTTACCCATCTTTATCAAGTCCTTTATGTTGCATAGAGATTACAGCTCTTATGGCTGCACCAGAGTTTGTGTGTTACTGCAACATTTTTGAAAAAGTGCGTTCAAGCTTGCTTTCTGGTCACACTTTTTACAAAGTGCAATTTTGAGAAGCCCTAAAAATAGCATTTTTATATTTAACTTACTAAATATTAGAAATCCAAGTGTAAATAAACATTTAAACAAGTTTTAAATGATTCCTAATTTCTAGTAAAACACAACTATAGGGGCTCTCACAAAAGCACACTGTATAAAGTCTATTTGTAATCCATGTGTGCTGATTTTTCCCCCGTTGTTTTTTAATGAATATGGATCCTGATGCTGTCCTTTTCATTTCTCTGTTCGATGCTGATGCTAAAGTGCTGATTGAGATGCAGGCAGAAGATTTGAGGCAGAAGAGCTCTCCAGGTCAGGCAAACCAGACGGGTCTGGGCCTTGTACAACTTCTACTCTTTAAAGCAACAATATTCAAAATCAAACTACTTTTAATTATAACTTCATGTTGGTAGATATACTGATGTCATTTACTTTTGAGTGTTTTTTTTTTTATTGCAACTTTTATGTCACAAAATATATACATAATCTTAGCATGTGATTTGGTTACAACATAGCACCTACTTGCAACTGAATCATAGACATGCTTGTGTTATGTTATGCACAAAATTGGGCATTACAGAATGTAAACAGTGGACATGGCCCACTTTTACAGTATGTTTATTAAATTCTTAATATTTTGAATACCACTTTGCTGTTTAGCTACCTGGAGCTTGTGAAATAAAAGGCAAAAATAGACCAAGTTAAAAAAAAAAAAACTTGGTAAGAATACATTTAGAAATGTATGCTCTATTGAAATTGATTGATCTAGGTCTAAAATTTTTAAGGTTCTAAAATTGTATCCTGATGCAGCATTCAGTATTTTAATATTGCAAACTTTTACACAGAGTAACGGACTATTTCTTGTTCTTGGGCTTCATTACACAAGGAAACACTTGCGTACTGTGATTTTAATTAAAATTTTCCTTGGAGGTGCTTGATTTGAGAAGGATATATATATATATATATATATATATATATATATATATATATATATATATATATATATATATAAAAGATATAGTGCATTTCCTTGTATGTGTTTTTAAGTTTAATGGGAATGTAAATTTAATTTTTTTTAAATTCTACCCTTATATTCAGCTCTGTCAAATCTCCCATTTTCAGGGTTTGTTTCATAAGATATTAGTGATAATACCTTAGATAATGTCTCCTCCCATACTGATACAGTACTTACATAGTGTATGTCTAGTAATTAATTGCAGTTCTAATGAAGCTGTGTATGTCTTGGTAATATAGCACTTGGTAAAATTGGGAATAAATTGAGCAATAGTTAACTCTCAGTTAACTGCTAACATGTGTGAACAACATTCATCAAGCAAGCACAATGTCATGTGTGGCTGCATTTCAATTTCTTTGTATTAAATTTAAGAAGTATGCCATTGTCCTCTTTTATAATTTCTATTTATTACAAAATATGTATGTAAGATATGACAAATCATCAGCATAAAATTCTTGTCTTTTATCATAATTTTAGGCAGTTATATGCACAATTAGTTAACAAATAGCAGTGTTTCATCTCCTTTAGTTTCTGGAGGATAGCATGTCTTCTTGAATGGCAATACTATTCTGGTATTTTTTTTTATATACTTTTTATATACAAGTTTAAAAAGACAACACCTACCTTATGTTCTATTCTCTTTCTTTATTGGGTGCATATACATTTTATTTAATTCCTTTAAGGCACATTTCCCCAACGCTGGTCCTGTAGTACCAACTGTTTTGTAATTTTTTATGTTTTCTCTGCTCTAACATACACACATCTGCTCAGTGTGTTAATAAGCAGATTAAATTAAATGGATATTTTAAAGCAGGAAAAACACTACAAGGAGAAATAACGAGGATCAGGGTTGGGAACCTATCCTATAAGGCAAGACCAGCCCTGCATTTACTCTTGAACCTTACCCTTACATTTTTCATGTAGTTTTTTATTGTTTTGTTTGCGTTCATGTTCTTTAGCCATTAAACTTTAAATGGCGTTGTCATATAATTTCTTGGCGGCCACATTTTAACCAACATATTGTCATCTTTCTTCTCCAATGTTTGCAGCAATTGAAGGGTTGATCAGTAAGACAATAATCACATGGTTGTGGCCACTATAGCAAGCTCTTTTATGAACCCTAGAAACAGGATAACCAACAAGGGTGCATGTTTCTGTTCTTGAGTCATTTCATTCATACCATGATTCCAAATTAACAGCCTCAGCCAATTGGCAATGCTGCGCTGTTACCTGCATGTGAAAAAAGCTGATTAGTTTCTGAAGCCCTTGCAACTTACCATTGGATGGGGCCTTCCAGCTGGCATCACAGAGCACTGTAACAGCTCCATATTTGTCCAAAATCTATTGCATAAATCACCTGAGAGGTTGGAGCTGTACAAGTTTTGTTAGGCTCTGTGATTTAGCTGGTATAGTAAGCACGATTAGTACTATAGTTACTCTAATGCCGGATGAACTATGGAGACAAATGGGACCACAGTTGACAAATACTGTAACCTAGAATTACTGCTCCAGCATAATAATCAACCAGGAGATGTTGAAAAAAATATAATTGATGTTAAAATATATTTATCAAAGCTTCACGGAACTGGAAATGTCAAAGAAATATAAAGTCAGTAAAGGGGACCCATGTAGATTGAACTCAAGATAACAGTACAGTCAAATACATTATTAAAGACTTTCACTTTTAAGAGCATAAACACTCTTTACTCTTGTTCAGTGCCTTATAATTCCCTTTACATTGCCTACTATTAACTGAAGCAATGGCATTTGACTTACAGCTACTCTGCAAAACGAATTATCAAATAGCTCTTAACATATATGCTTATCGAATATCGCTTAGTTTTACCAAATATTTTTGCACAGTCGCTGTATTTCAAGCTCTCATGGAGGTAGAGTGTTCAGCTCTAATTTTCACTTTGATATATTTGCTGGTTCATGTTCTTCTGGGCTACAGTAGTTTTGGGTAAATCCTAGTCTCTAAATCCTGGCTATCCCTACCCTCTCCTTGTGCATTGGGCCGCTGTGATATCACCTGGCCAATGAGATGAGCTCACACTGCCCATTAACCTGCCCTGGCCTAACCAATATTCGACTGTACACTGTCTTACTGAGCTGTGCAAGTTAATGGCTGTGGCTGGTCTCTGCTTGGTGCCATCCTAGAGAAAACAAGCTTAAGACGAGAGAGATTTAGGGCTTTGTTTACTAATACTGGAGTCCCCTGTTTTCATATCGTCTTTTTTTTTTTTAGAAGCCAGCCTACCTGGAGAGGACATTGTTGATGACAATAAGAGCTGCCACTGTGAGTTTGTTCCACAAGATTTAACACCAGGAATAAAAGTTACCATCAGGGCGGTGTGGTAAGTAACAGCGCACAAAATCCTTACATGCAAAAGGCATAAAAAGGAAGCTTTTTCATCTGTTCATATATTTAATAACCTGAATTAAGACTATAGAATATATGGCCAAACATATGTGATCATCCCTCCTAATTATTAAAGTCAGTGTTTCAGCCACAACAATTGCTAACAGGTGCACAATATCAAGCACATAGCAATGCAATATGCATAGACAAACATTAGAAGTAGAATTGGTTGTACTGAAGAGCTCAGTGACTTTAAATGTGACACTGTCATAGGATGCCACCTTTGCCACAAGCCAGTTCATGAAATTTCTGCCCTGGTAGATCTGCCCCAGTCAACCGTAAGTACCATTATCATGAAATGGAAGCGTCTAGGAGCAACAACAGCTCAGCCATGAAGTGGTAGAGAACACAAACTTGCAGAGTAGGGCTGCTGAGTACTGAAGTATGTAGTACACAGAGATCGCCTATCCACTGCTGCGTCACTCACTACAGATTTCTAAACTGCCTCTGGAAGCAACATTGGCCCAAGTACCGTGCAAGGGTAGCTTGTGCACCCTGTGCACAAATCGAGATCCATGAAGACATGGTTTAATGAGTTTGGTCTGGAGGTCCTCTAGCGACCTTCACAGAGCCCAGATCTCAACTCCACTGAACACCTTTGGGAGGAACTGGAACATCGATTGCAAACCAGGCCTTCTCATCCAACATCAGTGGCTAACCTCACAAATGCTCATTTGACTGAATGAGCACAAATTCTCACAGACACACTACAGTCTTGTAGAAGAATAGTGTGGGCTGTTATAGCTGCAAAAGAAAGGGACAACTCCATAATAATGCCCATGGTTTCAGAATGGGATGTCCAATAAGCTTATATACACTGATCAGCCATAACATTAAAACCAATGACAGGTGAATGAAAATCTTTGATTATCTTGTTACAATGGTTCCTGTTAAGGGGTGGGATACATTAGTCAGCAAGTGAACAGTCAGTTCTCAAAATTGATGTGTTAGAAGCAGGATAAATGGGCAAGTGTAAGGATCTGAACGACTTTGGCAAGGGCCAAATTGTGATGGCTAGACTGGGTCAGAACATCTCCAAAATGGCAGGTCTTGTGGGGTGTTCCCAACATGCAGTGGTTAGTACCTACTAAAAGTGGTCCAAGAAACTACAACTGGTGAACTGGTTACAAGGTCATGGGTGCCCAAGGCTCATTTATGTAAGTGAGGAGCAAAGCATACTCCATCTGGTCGATGACACAGAAGAGCTACTGTAGCACAATCTGCTGAAAATGTTAATGCTGTCTATGATAGAAAGGTGTCAGCACACAGTGCATAGCAGCTTGCTGCCTATGGGGCTGCGCAGCAGCCGAAAGTGCCTCCCATGGGCATCTGAGCATCAGAATTGGACCCTGAAGCAGTAGAAGAAGAAGGTGACCTGGTGTGATGAATTACGTTTTCTTTTACATCGTGTGGACACGGGTGTGTGTGCGTCGCTTTCCTGAGGAACAGGATGCACTATGGGAAGAAGGCAAGCCGGCGGAGGCAGTGTGATTCTCTGGGCAATGTTCTGCTTTGAAATCTTGGGTCCTGGCATTCATGTGGATGTTACTTTGACCCATACCACCTACCTAAACAACTACCTTCATGGCAACGGTATTCCCTAATGGCAGTGGCCTATTTCAGCAGGATAATGCATCCTGACACGTTGCAAAAAGTGCTCAAGAGCAGTTTGAGGAACATGACAAAGAGTTCATGGTGTTAACTTGGCCTCCAAATAACCCAGATTTCAATCCGTTCGAGCATCTGTGGGATGTGTTGGACAAACAAGTCTGATTCATGGAGGCCACACCTCGCAGCTTACAGGACTTAAAAGATCTGCTGCTAACTTCTTGCTGCCAGGTACCACAGCACACCTTGCCATGCCTTGATGGGTCAAAACTGTTTTGGTGGCACAAGGACGAGCCTACACAATATTTGGCAGGTGGTTTTAATGTTACGGCTGATTAGTGTAGATGTTATGGCAAGGTGTCCGCATACATTTGGTCATATAGAGCAGCGGTCCCCAACCTTTTTTGCGCCACGGTCCGGTTTAATATCAGACAATATTTTCACGGACCGGCCTTTAAGGTGTTGCGGATAAATACAACAAAATAAAATGATAGGACCGGCATAAAAACTGGGATATTTTAAAAATCTAATAATAAACATGAATCCAATGTGAAATCGCAACTTGAATAGCAGCGTCCTCGTAACATCCTCTCTCCCACTAACGCTCTCTGGTCTCTATGGTAAGGTTTCGACGTATCACGTGACCAAGACGAGCGTCTTGACATGCGTCAAGAGTGAGTCGTAGAAGGATGTAACGGAGAGCATCCGGTCATTTTTAAGATCCAGATAGTAAATAAAACGGAAATAATGTAAGTTATTTATTCTTTCTGTGCGGTCCGGTACCAAATGACCCATGGACCGGTACCGGTCCGCGGACCGGGGGTTGGGCACCGCTGATATAGAGTATAGTTTAATTAATAGCTTGCCATTTTATTGGTATTTTTTAAAACATTCTTAACAATATGTATCCCAGTCGCTCAAGGTGTCACTTTCTATGTTTTAAATAACATACTTGATGTATGCTTTCCAAAAACTCAAGAAGCAAATTTGCTCTATGAAATTTACCAATTTAAATAAAGGAAGTCTGTCAAGTGTAGGGTGACATGTTTTAGGACAGTGGGAAGGGGGGAAAAATGGTCATATGAGAAGACTCCATGCTTCATTTTAGCTTGGAAGGCAGGGATATTAACCTTGAACAACAAAGTTGAAATTTGGAGTGCACTTACATAGCATTATCATATTACACATCATATAAAAAGAGTAGGGAGACTGTAACATCACCAGGCTTAAAACAAATCATTTTAACTTTCATGTCCCATGTGTCTGGCTACAGACTTAATGCTGATGTATTGACAATGTAATATGTTGGCTTGGCATTAATATACTGTGTGCAAATGCCTTGTCTCTGCAGCATTATGCGGTTTATGGTGTCAAAGAGAAAGTTTAAGGAGAGTCTCCGGCCTTATGATGTGATGGATGTTATTGAGCAGTATTCAGCCGGACACCTAGACATGTTGGCCAGGATAAAAAATCTGCAGTCCAGGCAAGACCAGATATAAAAATTTATGTGTGCTTAGGTCGTGGTTTTTCCCTTTTTTGCATTCTGTTTGTCTTCTCTCTCCTGTCCTCTGCTTTCCCTCAACAATACTTGTACACATACACATAATAGTGCACAGAGCACTATTCAAAGCATTGGCTATTGTATAACACTACACATTTTTAACATTTCGCATGTCCCCCTGTTTTGGAATCTTTCCTGGTTCAGTCATTTTTCAATATGACATTACATTTTCCACCTGTGTATCCCATGAAGTCAAATAGGTCAAAACTGTTTCATTGTATGTATCTAATATCATGGTGTGTACCAGCCTGTCTTTTTGTGGTGTGTTGTGTGCATAAACACTTACCCACCATGGTAGGACATCATTGCTCATTTAGAGTGATAACACAGAATGTATGGTAGTATGGAAGGCAGACCTGAAACAAATCTGTTTGACATTCAGTTTCTCTGAATTTAGGGGCAATCATATCAATCCCGTCCACAAGGAATATTGATATATGTATATAGCATTCTGACCTGAGAAAGTGATTCAATATATACAATTTATGAATATATTCATGCTCTTGAAGCATACTTAGGCATACTTTCAGTACCTACTTTTGCCAAAATCTTGCTTTTGTTTCACTGCAAGATCACACCATCACTGCTCCAGCTGAAACTTAGAAAACAGCCATTCGGCTGTTTACTCTGTAAAGTATGTCGAGAATATATTTTCACTTTTTGTCCTTCTCTCTTTTCCTATTTAAATTTCCTTTTTCATGGTTTGGTTCTTTTCCCCCTTCCTATGCTAATGTGCCCATGGTCCTGACGTCTGTGCTGGTCTGTGTCGCGTCATCCTGCATTGTGCTGTCCTCTCCTCTATTTGCTTTGCCAGGATAGATATGATATTGGGTCCTCCAGGTCCCACCACTCCCCGCCATAAGAAGTATTCAACCAAGGGAACCAAAGAGTCGCCCCAGTTCTCACCTAGGTTAGGACGCACCAAACTGCATCTCGTGCTCGCCTTAGAGCTATATTTTAATTTTTTTGCTGATTGTGCTGAGCGGAAAGAAAAACAACCTGTTTTTGGGTCACACTACATGACTTGTATAACATTGCTTCTTGGAATGCTCAGTTAACGCAAACAAGGCACAAGAATTAGCTCTAGTTTAGTGGATTGGCAGATGAAATGTGACGTTTTATTGACATTTACAATTCATCACAAAAAGCCTTTCATTTTGTATGTATGTATGTGTGTTCTGCTTGGCAGCATGACATACATGGCAGCAGACCTGAGCAGTAATTCCTTCAGTCCTTACTGAGGGCAGCTGTACAGGAATTTAGTTAGTAGCTGCTGACTCTTAATTCACTTTATCTTTTGTTTGTTGAGACTGAGCATGGTACATGTCCAAGTGATGATTCACACACATATGTCATATAGATATGAAATTTCAAATATCATATATAATACAGGTAAGTATTTAATTGCTGAACAAAAACAGGTTGAGCTGGATTGCTTGCTTCGCTGTATGAAATGAATAATCTGACCGAGCAAAATGCAGCAAAGGTGCCTATGACCAAGTAGAATTGTAATTTCAACAGTCTTTTTTTATGCATGTTGGCATGACATATTTTAGGGGCATGCCATATAATACACAACAGCCATTTAATGATGTATGAGTATAACTAGGTAAGCTTATTTTATATCAATTTCATTTATTATTGATCTTTTTTATTTCTTTTGTTTGTTTGTTTGTTTGTTTTTGTGGGTCTATTGGTTAATTCAAGAAACCTGAATGAAATTCTAACTACAGTGCAATAGTAAGATTGAAGTATTCTGGGCAAACATGAAAAATTGTTTCCCAAATCATAAAAACAATAAAGACAAATATTTTAATAATAAGCATATTGTCGTCATATTTTGAATAATGTGTCAGGAATAAATATATATATATATATATATATATATATATATATATATATATATATATATATATATATATATATATATATATATATATATATATATATATATTGCAACATGTTATCTGATCAGCTTGGAAAATGCTTGTCAATTTCATTATAGTTTTTACAGTTTCAGTGGTTGTTAACTTCAGTGACACATTGTTCAAATGCTGTATTTCAGTCCACATACAGTATGTAGGTATAGTCCTTATGGTGGGCTGGGCTCTTTGTTCATTCTTCTGTCTCTCTCTCTCTCTCTCTCTCTCTCTCTCTCTCTCTCTCTCTCTTAATCTGGAAACACCTGTTCATATCATGTTCCACCATACTGCATGCCCTCATTCACGTACATAATGTTCTGGCAGAGTGCTAGTGAATGAGTGCGGGATGTCCTTATATCTCCTCTCTCCTCCTGCCCTACTTTCCTCTAAGCATTTTACAAAGTTTATTCCTTAACACACTTTAAACAAGTCAATATAGCTGTCTCTGCATATATTTTTTTAGCTCTCTCTGCATTTTTGACAATTCCTATAACAAGGCTTGAACTTCACAAGTTGACACTGTAATATACGATATAGTCTAGATTGTGTTTCTTTTTTTATTTATTTGAATGGTAGGGTTGACCAGATTGTTGGCAGAGGTACTCCAATCACAGACAAGGATCGTCCTAAAAGCTCAACAGAAGCAGAAATTGCAGAGGATCCAAGCATGATGGGAAGACTTCTGAAAGTAGAGAAACAGGTCATTAAACATTATTAAGACTGGTTTGGCAAAGCTGCTAGTTTCAGAGATTCTCACATTCATAAATGCACCATTTTAGGTTTCTTTATCTATAACCTGCACATTTCAATGTTCAAGAGTAACTTTATAAGTACTAATTACAACAATTCTAGTAAACTCCTATTTTCTCTTTAAAATCACCATACCATTTCCAAAATCTATAAATAAATTAAAAAAAAGGATTTGCCAATACAGTTGTCATACAGGATATTTGACAACTGTACTGGCCCATGGTTCCGCAAAAGTGGATTAAACTACCTGACCTCATATACGGCAGTCGTGGTATTAACTGCCCTACTGGGGGAAGTAAGCAGCTGTTTTGTGAGCACCTGAACATTAAATAACACGAAATACGATCTCTCCCCATAAGTGTGAATAAGGTTAGTTCTGCGTAGTAGTTTATTCGTAGGTCTATCCTAAATTGATGATTTTAGGTTGAAATGTTAAGCTGGCTTGCACCTGAGGTGTTATGTTTTTTTGACTCTGCTCTTGAACAGGTGATGTCAATGGAAAGGAAACTTGATTTCTTGGTAAATGTCTACATACAGCGAATGGGAATTCCACAGTCTGAGACAGATGCCTACTTTGGTTCTAAGGAGCCTGACCCAGCCCCACCGTACCATAGCCCAATCGAGCATATGGAGAAGTCTGGCTCTATTACCAAGATCATCCGTTCTAACAGCTCAACTGGCCAAAAGAATCTTGATGCTCCTCCATCTGCATGTGTCAACCAGAACAACTGCCCTCCATCCACTTCTTGGCAACCTCATGCCCTTCCTGGACCCCCTCAGTGCTGCAGAGGCACCTCCCCAGTAGGTGACACCTCCTTGGTGCGAATCCCACCCCCACCAACTCATGAGCGCTCCTCTAGTGGCCATAATGGCTCCAACCGGGGCTCTCGTGGCAGTGCAGTGGAGGACTTCAAGCCTGGAGCTATGTCTCAGCAGCAGGCGGGTGCTGACAGTGACACGTCCATCTCCATTCCCTCTGTGGATCACGAGGAGCTTGAGCGCTCCTTCAGTGGCTTCAGTATCTCACAGTCTAAAGAGAACCTAGAGTTCCTTAACAACGCATACTTCAGTGGCGTGACACGCTGCTCCAAAGTGAGGCCCTACATCGCAGAGGGTGAGTCCGATACAGACTCTGAGCTTTGTGCCCCTTCACCTCATTCTGCCACTGGGGAAGGAGCATACAGTGACAGAGGCTGGTCTGGCCCCAAGTAAATCTGAAAGTGAGCTTTCAAAGATGGATTTTCTGTTGGGGGTGTTAACCTCTGAACAAAACACAGGCAACATGTGGCAAGAAGCTGTATTTGTTAAAACCACAGCTACTTCCTACAGATACAGCTCTGAATTCCATGCCAGACTCCTGGTGGTGATGCCGACCGCCTAAATGTGGAGCTTTCTGGTACTTAAGAATTTCCTAGACAGGTGGTACTTATGGCAGTTACCTTTAAAGCTGTCATTCATCTTTTGAGAGACAAGCATCTACTGCTCAGTCATTGTACATCTTTCCTTAAAAGAAATCTAAGCAAGAGAAAGGCACAGGAAGAGATTAGCCAGCAGGGGAAAAAAGTGTCACCTTAAGTTACATACTTCTTCACCCTCATTTGTTCAGCCATTCAGGTTATGTTTATCTGGTCACACTGTCTTAGTACTCTGAGACAGACAAGATGCTTTCTTGTTGTCCACATTAGCCCATGGATGCACCTCAAAATATAAACTGCTTTAAAATTGTCCAATATTCAGTATCTTCCATCATGACAAAATAATTTTTTAGTAAAATTGTACTCCTATAGAAAAAAAAGAAACCATTTACTTATATGTAAAAAAGGTACAATATTTCAATGTATCAGGTTTCAACCTTTTTAAATATTCACCGGTTTTAATAATTTGCATGAATTTAGAATATTTATACAATTTATTTTATACAAACCTATGGCTTAAAAAAAGAGAGGAAAATAAGCTTAATATTTTATGCAGAAGCTTTGTTCTTTTCGTAAAAAAGAGAACCCCTGAAGCTATCTATAAATAAAATGTATATTAACTATTACCATAAATATTGACACATTTAACAAATCAAAATGTATAGATGCATAGATCACGTGTCATTTTTGCGGCAAAAAAAAAATTGTTGACTGGAATCAAAGAATTGAATACTTGCTCTATTAATTTTTATATATTTTAAAAAACCTGAAATCTTTTTTTGTTCATGGATAATCAGTTCATACATAGCCTTGTATGCTGTCTTTGCTTTTTCCTAGAACATGAGCAGATTATAATGTAATGTTGCATCACAGCTTTTGTCCATTTGAAGCTGTAATGTTTTACTGATCATTAGTTGGCTTGATCAATTTTTTTTCTAAACATTAAAGAAGAGTCATCAGTTCTCTTATTGTGATATTGCACTGTTCTGAACACAGACGTACTTACCACACGTGTGCACTGGCCCTGTCAACGGTTCATTCTTTCATGGATTTTTGCCTCTTTTTTTCCCTCTTGTTGTATGCAACCACCACAAAATCATTTCTGTGTTACACAAAACGTACTTCTGGCCATGCAGCCCTGTTATGCAGGTCAACATTCTCAGAGGTAGCTGTGGGTGATAGGGAAAAAATGTAATATCACTTAATATTATGCTACCTTTGACAAAGTGACACAACTGGTTGTTGTTTACAAACTCTATAACAGATCTCACTTTGTTCAATGAAACATGAACTTGTTCCTGTTCCTTGTTCACTTCCCTAACAACAGGAGAATGTGTATATTATATTATAATGAAGTAACAAGTGGAATCCTCTTTTGGCAATAGGATTATAGCTACTTCTGAAAATCTTCTAGATATCAGCAGTGAAGTGTACAACCGGAACTCAAGCTGAACACCTTTTTATAGAGTGCACATGTTGGCTTATTTCAAGCTTGTGTAAATGCACACCCTGTGTATGAATTGGATCCACAATGTCCAGTGTCTTATCTACACCGCATACTTACTGTTCAGCCTATGTTATAGCCCTCAAGTGCACATTCCACAAAGTGCATCTTCAAAGAGAACAGCTTGGTTTACATCATATTTGTCTTCCATGTAGCCTGTCTTACTTTATCCAAAACAGACATCTGTTAGAAACACTATCACTGAACCATCATCTCCATACCAATGTTAAAAGGAGAAGAAGTGTAACCATGCTGAAAACTCACATTTCTGAAGAGGTGGGTGTGATGATAAAGCTATTTGATAAATACATATTAGCTTAAACGTTGCTAAAGTCTAATATAATGTGAGTGAGGAGTCAATATGCAGGCCTTAACTTACATATTGTATATGAAATGCTACACCAACTTTTCTCTCTTGACCGTTTAGAAAGTGTGATAGACGTGTTATCAAATCATTTACAACGCTCATTCTAGCACCCACCCACACACACACAGGTCTAAAAAGGTGTCATGGTGTCATTATACACCAGAAATATCTGTCATGATCATTGATTTGTGTTTTATTGCATATCTTGTCATCACAGCTGCCTTGCTTGATTTGAAAAAAAAGAAGAAGAATTGTTTGATTTTTTCCAAAGAATATTATGTATTTTGCTAAATTTCCTTTGGTGTTTTGTCCATGTTTTCTGTAATGTATAAATGTCCTCTTGCTGCAATTCTGTTTTGAACACACATTGTGCTTGTGAATGTATTATTGAACACTTTCTCGCTTGCACACACACTGGCTCTGGCAGACATAGACAACCATGATTGATAATGTAAATTGATTTTGAATTGTATAAATGATATTTTTGGCTCACACTGATTTGTAAGGCATCACATTTGCTGTAGGTTTAAGTGACCCATTCTTAATTTGTATCAGAAGCTAATTTTAGGCAAGTGATTAGAATTAAATTTGTATCTTTTGTGATTCAAATCAAATCAAAGTTACAAGAACTAAAATTCACATGCAGAATGGTACAGGTGTGATTAACAGCTCCCATATACAGAACTGCGCAAAAGTCTTAGGCACATGCAAAGAAATACTGTAGAGCAAAGATGCCTTCAACAATAATGGAAATAAATGTTTCTCCATTAAAAAAAATAAAAATACTATAAGAGCAGCAACGGTTCGTCTGGAGACACCGACTTTCGCACTTCCTTCTTATTTTTGCAGCAAAATCCAGCAGCCTTCATTATTTTTATTTTGTCTGAAAAGTGTCTCTTACCACTTAATATGCTGCTTTCTTAACTGACATACAAATATTTTTCTGCCATATTTAATTTTGTGCTAGAAAACTAATGTTTGGGAATCTAAAATGTTTTTCTACGGACTTGATAATGTAGAAGTCATAAAATAAAAATCTTTAACAAAGTTTCACTAAAAAAAAAAATAGAGTGCCTAAATCTTTTTCACAGTACTGTAGCTCAGAACATGGCTGTCTATCTCTGCTTAAAACAAAAACAAAAACAACAACAACAACAACAACAACAAAAACACAGGACACAGAAGACAAGTACAGAGAACGAGCAATACTTAACGCATGTCATGTAACCTGCAAGCCTTATGTTTTTTTTTCTCCAATCATATCTCAAGTGGCAATTACATGGTTTATGTTTACATAAATAAAATAAAATAAAAAACATTTTCAATATCCAAGCTTTTAGTGGAAAACTGTCTTTGCAAAGTTTGTAACTTCAATGCAACACAACGGCTTTTGCAATGTGTTAACGGTCTCCTGTCATATACATGATTGTTTTACACAAAAGGCACTTTTTTTTGTTTACTTAAATGAATAAAATGCTTGCCAGCATGTTTTAAACCACTGAATGCCATAAATATAGCTTTTGATTGTCATGTAGCATATCCCTTGTGTAGTCACTCAAATCCATGGGAGCTGTATAATAAACTTTGTATTATTAGAACACTTGATTACTGTTTTGTGATTTTGTATGTTTCTTATAATTATCTACCTCAGATTTATCCTAGTGAAAATAATAAAATGTCTAGATGCAGAAGCGCATAGATATAGATACACACACACACACACACACACACACACACACATACATACGGTGGTGTGAAAAAGTGTTTGCCCCCTTCCTCATTTCCTGTTCCTTTGCATGTTTTTCACACTTAAGTGTTTCGGAACATCAAACCAATTTAAACAATAGTCAAGGACAACACAAGTAAACACAAAATGCAATTTGTAAATGAAGGTGTTTATTATTAAAGGTGAAAAAAATCCAAACCATCATGGCCCTTTTGTAAAAAGTGATTGCCCCCTAAACCTAATAACTGGTTGGGCCACCCTTAGCAGCAACAACTGCAACCAAGCGTTTGCGATAACGTGCAATGAGGCTTTTACAGCGTCCTGGAGGAATTTTGGCCCACTTATCTTTGCAGAATTGTCCTAATTCAGTTACATTAGAGGGTTTTCGAGCATGAACGGCCTTTTTAAGGTCGTACCACAACATCTCAATAGGATTCAGGTCAGGACTTTGGCTAGGCCACTCCAAAGTCTTCATTTTGTTTTTCTTCAGCCATTCGGTGGTGGACTTGCTGGTGTGTTTAGGATCATTGTCCTGCTGCAGAACCCAAGTTCGTTTCAGCTTGAGTACACGAACAGATGGTCGGACATTCTCCTTCAGGATCTCTTGGTAGACAGCAGAATTCATAGTTCCTTTTAGCACGGCAAGTCTTCCAGGTCCTGAAGCAGCAAAACAGCCCCAGACCATCACACTACCACCACCATATTTTACTGTTGGTATAATGTTCTTTTTATGAAATGCAGTGTTCCTTCTATGCCAGATATACTTGGACACACACCTTCCAAAGAGTTCCACTTTTGTCTCATCGGTCCACAGAATGTTGTCCCAAATGTCTTGGGGATCATCAAGATGTGTTGTGGAGAAAGTGAGACGAGCTTTGATGTTCTTTTTGCTCAGCAGTGGTTTTTCTCCTTGGAACTCTGCCATGCAGGCCATTTTTGCCCAGTCTTTTCCTGATGGTGGAGGCATGAACGCTGACCTTAACTGAGGCAAGTGAGGCCTGCAGTTCTTTGGACGTTGTTGTGGGGTCTTTTGTGACCTCTTGGATGAGTCGTCGCTGCGCTCTTGGGGTAATTTTGGGGCGGCCGGCCACTACCCTGGAAGAAGGTTCACCACTGTTCCATGTCTTCGCCATTTGTGGATAATGGCTCTCACTGTGGTTCGCTGGATTCCCAAAGCTTTGGAAATGGCTTTATAACCCTTTCCAGACTGATAGATCTCAATTACTTTCTTTCTCAATTGTTCCTGAATTTCTTTGGGTCTCGGCATGATGTGTAGCTTTGTAAGGATCTTCTGGTGGACCTTACTGTGTCAAGCAGCTCCTATTTAAGTGATGCCTTGATTGTGAACAGGTGTGGCAATAATCAGGCCTGGGTGTGGCGGAGAAATTGAACTCAGGTGTGGACAACCACAGTTATAGTATGTTTTAACAAGGGGGCAATCCCACTTTTCACACAGGGCCATGATGGTTTGGATTTTTTTCACCTTTAATAATAAACACCTTCATTTACAAATTGCATTTTGTGTTTACTTGTGTTGTCCTTGACTATTGTTTAAATTGGTTTGATGTTCCAAAACACTTAAGTGTGACAAACATGCAAAGGAACAGGAAATGAGGAAGGGGGCAAACACTTTTTCACACCACTGTATATATATATATATGCTTCCTGGGATTGGGTCCAGGATCACGGCGACCTTGAGAAAGGAGTAAGCGGTGGAATAAGTGGTAGAATATGCTTACTCCTTTCTCAGGGTCGCCGTGATCCTGGACCCAATCCCAGGAAGCATCGGGCACAAGGCGGGGTGCCAGTCCATTGCAGGGCACAATCACATACACACTCACACACAACTCATACACTTACGGAGACACTTTAGGACACGCCAATCAGTCTACCATGCATGTATTTGGACCGGGGGAGGAAACCAGAGTTATATATATATACATACATATATATATATATATATATATATATATATATATATATATATATATATATATATATATATATATATATATATATATATATATATATATATATATATATAAAAATATTTTCCACTGTGATGAGCTTTTCTATCAATAGCATTATCATCCACCTTGCTAAATACACCACCCACCACCTTCCTCTACAGTACAAACAATCCATCCCTATCTGTGCAAATATGGACATCCTTGATGTTCTCTCGCAGTTCCTGTTCATCCGCTGCCCTCTTGTGTTGGACAAGGTCAATGGCAGGCCTGTGAAATCTCTGAAGTAAAATAAGCACAGTTTCCACCTGGAGTAAAAGAATGATGGAAGAGTGTGCATTTTTGATTTCCCAAGAGGAAAGTTTGGAGCCTCACATTTCTCATTCATGCCCAGCAATTCAAAATGTTTTGTGGAAGTCTTTCTTTCTATTTTCCAACCCTTCTCCAGTAAGTGTTCTGTTCTCTCATAGACATTTGGATATTGGCCAAATACTGAATTCAGATTATTCTGCATATTTATACACTGATCAAGCTCACCATAAATAGACAGTTGAAGACTGAATGAAATAGACCAGCTGCTGTTTTTCCAATTTTCAATTGTCCTGTTCTAGTGAGCTTGTACCCATTTTAGCCGCAGATTCTTTTTCTTGGCTGACAGGAATGGAACCCGATGTGGTCTTCTGCTGTTATAGTCCATCCTCATCCAGGCCAGCGTATTGTGTACTGAGATGCTTTTTGCTAACCATGGTTGTAAAGAGTGGTTCTTTGAGTTACTGTAGACTTCTTGTCTACTGTAACCAGTCTGGCCATTCTTCTCTGACCTCTGACATCAACAAGGTGTTTCAACAGAACTGCATGAACTCTAGAAACTAGTTGTTTCTAGTTGCGTATGAAAATCACAGGAGATCAGCAGTTAACCTCATAAAGGTTATATGGATTTTTTTTGTTTAAACAGGGAGCCGGGTCAAGAACATTCCTGGTCAGGCACCAAAAATCAGAGAATAAAGACTGTCCAAAACAATCCAAAAATGTGGTGAGAGAAACAGGCAAGGTCAAAAAAAAATTATACACAGACAATACATCTATCCAATTAAAAAAGATCAGAACATACTAGGTGAACTCTAGGGCTTCGCATGGAAGTCAAGGTCCATGTGCTCATTGTGCAGTTAAAAAGGAAATGAGTATGACAACCGAAGAAGATGCTTAAGTTGGAAAGTTGGACTTTCTCACTAATGTGAGAAAAACAAGGCTCATGTATACAGTTCTCTCCCACAGTACAGGATCAGAACTGGGAAATACTAACTGTCTGAATATTTAGTATAGACAATAATTAGTTTAATTAATGCAATAATTTAGAAGAAAGTCTTTCCTGAATGTAGTCTCATACAATGTCATGACTATTTGGATTTAGAGCCAATGCAGATAGACACTGGTCAAGTCAAATGTGCTGTGTGATGTTTAGGGATGCATACAACTTGACACAGCTAGCCCTGTGGTACTCATCAAACCACAATTACTGAAATCTGCAGTTGATTCAGCCACTAATAGCTGTTTTGCTCTCTGTTGCCATCAATACCATGGATCAGTCATGATATATAGAGTAGAACAGACAATAATAGGCACTTTGGTGACTTTTATTTCAATCATGAATAAGGCTTACCTTTAAAATATTACAGAGGTCTGTTGGGTATGCACAGACATCCATGTTCAGTGTTCTCCAGCTTAACCTTTAAACAGGTGTCTCAACCACATGGTTGTACACATTTATCTTTGAAATTCCAATATATGGTGATGATGAATTCTTACTAAAATTCTAACTTATCACCTTTTGTTTTACAATGATTATCAAAATAAACATATACATGGTCTATGCTGATTATCCTACTGGATCACAGAGCATGGGGCACAAGGCAGGGTACAACCTGGACATGGTGCCAATCCATCACTCACATACACATTCACACACCCATCCATACACTACAGACACTTTAGACACACCAATCAGTCTACCATGCATGTCTTTGGACTGGGGGAGGAAACCAGAGTACCCAGAGGAAATCCCTGCAGCACAGGGAGAACACGCACACACAGGGCCGCACACACAGGGCCGTGGCGGGAATTGAACCCCCAACCTGGAGGTTTGAAGTGGACGTGCTAACCATTAAGCCACCGTGCACCCTGTATATATGAACATGACAGGAAAGTGTTATTGAGGTCTAAATTATATGCGTTAATAATAATAATAATAATAATAATAATAATAATACAAAGAGGAAGAAGAAGAAGAAACAAACAAATCCAGTAAGGAACAACCATCCATCCATCCATCCATTTTCTGTACCGCTTGTCTTACACAGGGTCACAGGGAGCCTGGAGTCTATCCCAGGGAAAAGAGAATTTACTTTTTTTTTTTTTTTTTTTTAAAGGCAACTTTAAATTTAAAAAGTCAACTTTAATATAAAAAAGAAATCAAACAAACAACAAAAAAAACCCTTCAGCCCTGGGCTCTTTTTATTGAAAGTTACATCTTTTTAAATTGCAGGGTTTTTTTTTTAGTTTGTTTTTTTTTTACATTTTTATTTTATTTTATTTTATTTTACAGATGCTTCTTTTTTAAAAGTAAGTTAACATCATTTTATTTAATGTTGACCATTTTTCTGGGCCTTTAATGCTGTACTGAATTAATATAGACATGGACATTAAAGACATGGATTCATTCTTTCATTTGGTATGACATTTATTCCACTGTAATGCATCATACAAAGGGAACATTAGAAAAAGTGTGACAACACGCCCCGTTCTCCCCTCTAATTCAGTTTAATTTAAAGTAGTATTCACAAGTCTTTATCTTTTAATCTTTAGCTCCTTGCAGCCATCCTGGAGTATAAAGTCTGATTTAAACTCATCACGAAAAAGACAGCGCCCTCTGTTGGTGATGATACCTAACCAATCAATTTGAGTTTTTTGGTGGCTGAGAGGAACCCACACAGATTCTGAAATATACTTTGCGATCAATTGCAAACTAATAGCATTTCTGAAATGTTGTTTTTTTCCTTCATCTTGAATCAAGGATCTGAATCTGATTGGAATACGGACCCTTTCCAACAGCCATGATCATCATTGCACACCTGCAGTTAAAATGCTGCTATAACAAACATTTTACTAATGCTCTTGCAGATATATATATATATATATATATATATATATATATATATATATATATATATATATATATATATAGATATAGATATAAAATATATATATATATATATATATATATATATATATATATATATATATATATATATATATATATATATATATATATATATATATATATATATATATATATATATATATATATATATATATATAAAAAATATATACACGTTTGCCTCACACCTCCAGGGTCCGGGGTTCGATTCCCGCTAGGGCCGTGTGTTGGCGGGGGTTTATATATATATATATATAGAGAGAGAGAGAGAGAGAGAGAGAGAGCTTGGTAAACATTTACAACAAGGTGGAATTAATCCGAACTATATTGTTACTGGTGTTTAATGTTTGTTGGGTTAAGACCAGCTCAGGCATTGGTTAACTCTGGTATGTTCTTATGAGAGGACCAAATGAGTATTCGAGTCATTTAAGGGTTTGTTTATCCATTTATTTCTGTCTGTCTATCCATCCATCCATCTATCTATCTGTCCATCTAGCTATCCATCCATCTATCTGTCCATCTATCTATCTGTTCATCCATCTATCTATCTGTCCATCCATCCATCTATCTGTCCATCCATCTATCTGTCCATCTATCTATCTATCTATCTATCTATCTATCTATCTATCTATCTATCTATCTATCTATCTATCTATCTATCTATCTATCTATCTATCTATCTATCTATCTATCTATCCATCCATCCATCTATCTATCTATCCATCTATCTATCCAATGCATTCATACCCGTTTGAATTGTTGAGATTTAAAGCATAAGGTGATATTTTAAGAGAACAGAACCCAAAAAGGGTAAAGAGTTGAATACAGCTCAGAAACACACCGACTATAGACGAAGTTCTAAATGTTACTTGACTGCTTTTATTTTTTCACATTATTTTTTTCCCACAACAAGGGTTGTGTATATATTTGGACACATTGGTTTCTGGGGAATATCCATATAGCTGATCGTGTGCGAGTGAGGTAATTCAGCACTGTTATTTCGTGATTAAATCTGTTCTTTACATTTATGCCTGTGATAACAGAGTCTACTGGTAAATTAAACCAATTCACCACAAACTGCTGAATACTCAGGATCCTGTTGAGTGAAGCCTTTTAAAATAGTAACCTCATCTAATATTACACATCCAGCGGCAGGAAAAGGTTACAGTAGTATTAGGCGTACTACTATCCAGAAACCAGTTGCATTCCACTGATGGTGGTGACTTCCATCAGATCTGACTTCCGCATATGAGCTACTGCTGGAGCAAAACACGAAATGGCCCATAATTACCGGAAAACATATTTCCACTTTGAAATACAGTTAAGTATTTATACACCCACCTTTCTTAACAAAAATAAAATAAATTTGAACACAATTTTGTATTACACAATGTATTACAGTGGCCTAATGTAGTCCACCTCCTTGGGATCAATATTTGATGTCTGGAAGTGGTGTCAGTGTCATAACATACTAAGGCTGGGTTATGGACTAGAGGCTGAGTGATCTTCAGATACAAAGTGAGGCTGGACCATCTAGGCTCCATAAAGAGAATGAGGAGATGGACTCTGTGTTCTCTGTGCCATATGTAAGGATTGGTAACACTACCCAAGCAGAGTTTCATGTGTAAAGGATGAACAGGTGAATGGTACTTGTACATTTAAACCACAAACGTAGCATACCTTGTGCTTATTTCTGTTAAAGGACACAGATGTTCAAGACCTTTCTAAAAGACATTTGGTCCAAGAAATTGAACTAAGGAAAGCAGACCAGACTGAAAATGAGAAAACTGGAGCTGGAAATTAAGCGAATGGAGAAAGAAAGAAGTAAGTAATCGAATAAAGTGTTAAATGTTTAATATTTTCCTTTGCTCAAGTTTTAATTAAGGATTTTTTTTCTTCTCCACAGGCTGAATAAGATGATACAGAAAACATGTTTAACCGTACACTAAAATTAAATTGTCCAGAGTTACATGGCCCTCTTTACTCCACCTAAACTAAGCTGTTACTGTATCTTCTCACTGGTCTACCTACAATCTTAGCATACCTTCCTGATATAGTACATTCACATTGTGCTAAACTCCCTCCACAAGCCACTACAATATCACAAGTCCATTGTGGAATGATTCAGAGATGGTGTAGACATAAATCTGCACTTTAGTTATCCAAACACCATTGACATACACTTTTGAAGTAGTAGAAACGGACTTTAAAAGGAATTCGGATAATACATAGTTGGGTTGCAACACTATCTACAGTACATCATTTAGTGCTCCAAATATCAGTATCTGAATGGGATTCTGGCACCTTCAGTAACTTTGGAGAGGGTAACAATGTGTGTTTTCTACTTGTACTGCGGTATGATAGAAACAAAAATAGTGTTTCATTGATTTATGGACGTGTCAGATTTGTGTATGTTTGGGGCAGTGGCATTGGTCTTCTGCTCCGAAAGTCATGCGTTCAAACCATTGTTGAGCAAGGCCCGTAACCCTCAGATGTATGAATGAGAACTGTAAGTTGCTCTGGATAAGGACAACTGCCAAATATCATAAATTAATTGGAAAAAGAAAGTATCACATTTTTTCTGAATGTAAAATTTTTTGTCCCCTCCAGGTTTTGTGCACACACAGTACTTATTGCACTTTAAGTGAAAGGACCAGAACAGATTTCATAATGTTATCATGTGCTATCATCTCGTAGAAGCAAAATATCAATAAAATTGTACCCAAAATATAGGATTAGTAAAAATTAAAATACCATCAACAAAATTTAAAATATGCCTCAATTATAACAATATGCAATCAATTGAAAACAATTCAGGCGTATGCAGAAAAGGAAATATAATGAGTCTTTATTAGTCACATATAAATGACAGCACAGTGAAATTCAAACAATGTTAGGGTCTGAACGCAGGGTCAGCCATGATTCTGCATCCCTGGAGCAGAGAGGGTTAAGGGCCTTGCTCAAGGGCCCAACAGTGGCAGCTTGGCAGTGCTGGGGCTTGAATCCCCGACCTTCTGTTCAGTAACCCAGAGCCTTAATTGTCAAGAATCCGCTGCCCCATAACAGTGTCTACAGGTTTTTGGCAAGAAACACCAGCCTGTCCACATTTTCTGACTTGAGAGACAAGCAAAGGCAGGTCACCACATTTCCCCCAGTGCTAAAAACCCTCTCTGAAGGGGAACTTGTGGCTGGAATGCACAAGCATTTTTTGCTAGTTTCGAGAGTCATGGATAGTTTCCCTCCACCAGTCCAGCGGGTCCTCTTCACTGTCAATGTTGTCCAGTTGTAAATAGGACTGTAGCTCAGAGGCTATAGCTTGTTGTTTGTGGTGGGGTGGGGGTCTTAGTGTGGTTCCCTCAGTGGTCTTGAAGCTCCCCAAGGTCTTCTTTTACTTTGAAGTGGGTGCATCCTCAGCAGTCTCAACATGTGGATCAGTTGGTCCTTAAAAAGAGTATGGTAAATCTAATGATCATTAATCTAATGAAACATATTTTACATTCATTTCCACAAAGTAGATTACATCATTTCATTTTGTAGCACACTTTAATCTACTTAATTTCATTCATTTATAAAAAATTCTGTATCTGACTGTGTAATCACAATAATCACTTACTACAATCATGCCTGCAGGTGCAGTCCTAGCCATCTCAGAAGTAAGTCTGGCTTGGATTGGTGCAACATTTTCCTTACTGACATATTTGAGCTTGAACCGTGGGTCAAGAGCAGAGGCCACGTCAAGCAGTTCTTGAATCAGAGGGTCCTTGTATTTTTCTTCCAGGTAGCTCAGGATTTGGATCTTGATGGTGCATGTTAAGTCTGGATCATCTTTCAATTTCAGGATCGAGGAGCCAAAAAGGTAGAGGACTGGTTTTACAAAAGGACACGTTGACACATTTTTCACTGGAAAGCGCATCAGTAAACTCGGTCAGAGGGCAGAGGGATTTGTTGATTGCCTCCAGGACGTCAGTGTCCTGCCATGTGGGGATGAGGTGTCTTTCTGTCAGTGGACAAGACATGAGCAATGGCCCTCTGCTGCTCCAGGACTCTTTCTATCATGGCCTGCCTCGGTCCTTGTGGGGCACTCAGTCTTCAGAGCATGTGCTGGAAGCTTTAGATCCCTTTTGTGCCTCTGCTAACTCCTTTTTACGCTTCCAGCTGTAGGAGAAACAGCTCATCAGCTTTTTGCAGAGGCCTACTGCATAGTCAATAGGAGGACCTCTCATTGCGTTCTCTAAGAAAATGAAAATAAAATTAAAATAAAGAGATTCATATGTAAGTTTAAAGCACAGAATAAGACCTTATGGGTTTCTATATATACTTGATACACAATCCCCATCATATTATTGTTATATTACTATTATATTGAATAGTCTTCATACATTAACAATCTGCACAGATCATCAGAGACTACACAATATTTAAATTAATTACAATTACACTTTGTTCCTTTTAAAAAAATATCCCGTTACTCACCCTATTGCTAGATGGAGCCTGTGGCCAAAGCACTGAAGTCTAGTCCATTTATTCAGAGAAGCTGCCTTCACAACATTTGATCTGTTGTAATGCAGACAAGTCTCTCCTCATGCAAGCTCCAAGAGGCCATGGCTTCCCTCAGTCCCTGGGCATTTGACTCTCCTGTGTGGTCTTGTGGGAAAAATTATGTCTGCAAGCATCGACTCTTCACTGTAAAATCACTATCCATGTAATGAATTGTCAGGCTCATGTACGGCTCCATTGTTCTACTTGACCATAGGTCAGTGGTAGTCGCAAAGTACTCGACAGCTGAAACATCCCTCTCTATTTCCCCTTGACATTTTGCATACAGTGCAGGTAATGACACATTAGAGAAATAATTGCGTGAGGGGATCATATATCTTGTCCAGTCTGTTGACCATGTTCCTGAAGCCTTCACTGCTCAGTGTTTATCGGACACATCTCTTTAGCCAAATGGAATGCGATTGCATCAGTTATTTCAGTCTGTCTTTGCAAGTAGGGTGGATATGGTGATGTGCTGTACAGCGTCGCAGTTGTGGTTGTCTGGGTTGTCGCTGGATGGGGATTCAGTGAATTAACGCTAGCGATGTTATTCTTCTTGCCCTTCATACATTCATCGTACTGCACTTTGTGATGTGTTTTTTCAGGTGGTTAAACAAGTTAGTTGTGTTGCTGCCCCCTGCCGAAACAATTGTAAAGCACTGCGAACATATGATTTGTTCTTGCTTAATATCACTTGTCCTAAATCCAAAATACTTCCAAACAACAGATGACGATCCGTTCCGAGGGACTAGCTCTTTGCCTTCTGCTCCAGACATGTGCTCTTCTAGTCTGGACTGCAGCCACAACATCCGGGAAACTTTTGCACATGCTGTAGCTGGAGGGTTTGTGCCCAGTTCACTAAGTGGTGAGAGGCTGTAAGTGCAGATCAAATTAAGCAATTCCTGCAGTGGAGATTTTATGAGCGGAGGACGAACTTTAAACGTCAGTATCGCAGTCGTTCGTGTTCAAGAAATCATGGGCAGTCAAAATCGTGATCGATATTCAATTAATTGTGCAGCCCTACAACAGACTACTGCAATAATATTTAAGTAGTATTTCCTAAATATTTATTTAGGATGTGATTGTTTTTTTCTGTGTGCCACAAGTAAATGCTGACATGAGCATACAGCTTCAGGATAATTGTGAGGATAGACAATCAATATCATAATTACCATCCCTGTTTTTCATTAGTTTTTGCATTTTGCTTCTAAAGTATCTTTCCATATTTTGCTTGTCATCACCATTCTCCTGGTGATGGTATTTTCCTAAAGTCTATAGTAATCCCTGTGGACGCGTATATCGTGCCCCATAAATTTTGCCACCTAGTCCATTTAATTTTTATTTATTTATTTATTTTTTTAAGTTCATGATCTGACACAAAGTTGCCACTTGTTTGCATAGCTTTGTTGATATGAGATGCTCAGGGAATTTTGCTTCACAGGCATTTGAAAATTTCTTAAGTCGGATCCTCTGATGTGCGTGTCAGCCTTGATTCTGCCAAACATGTAAGGGTTTGTTATTGGTACACCAACTCTTAATCTGAATATTATTACCATGTCAAGGGATAAACACATTCTATCTGTGACAGGTAATTTGCAGCCTCTCTTTCCTCTTATTTTAACTCTTGTGAACTTTTCACTTAAATCTTGTTCTAGCTTGGATTCTGAACTCTGCAAGACCTCAGGATTCAGTGGAGCTGTGTTACAACCAATGAATGTTTCTACTAACAGCTTTCCAGCTCCACCCTCTCATCTCCTATTAAACAATATTTGTGCTAGAACACTATCTGGAAGATTTCTCCATGCCACAGGATCTGAGCTCTTAGTTAATTATTCTTTCGACTGATCTTCCAAAACTTTGAGGTATATGTGCAACCTGACAACATCTTCAGTCAGTGGAAGAACATTAGCTTTGTTCCATTTGTTTTGTTCAAGGTTGGTTCTAGCTCGCATTGAAACAAATGTTCCAGTCTGAGTCAAGCAACCTGATGAAATTCTTGGCCTTCTATCCTGCCTCAGTCTTCCTTTATCAGACTCTCACCTATCACAATTTTGCAGACTTTCTTGAGGGTGTTAGTAATTTTACCAACTATAGGCAGGGTGTCATTATAATTTTTGATGGATCAAACCCACTTGCTTCCTTTGCTGCCGATACTGCTAGATAATCTTCTTAGCACACAAACATCCACTAGATGTTGTACAGCAGGGTTAAGCTTCTTTTCTGCCAGCATAAAACTCCCAACACCCACATTTTCTGATTGATGTAATTGTGTTGTGATTTGTCCTGTCCATGGACTTCTGTCCGTCTGACTTCACCTGATTAGAGAGGTCATCTCGATGCGTCCTCAGAATGATGCATTTACACCCTTCAGATACGGCAGGTTTACATGGTATACTTCGACATGCTATAGCTTGGACTCTCTTCGGTTTACTTGAAATGTTGTCCTTTTCTGCATTTTTGAAACAGACTAGGTTATGCTTCCACAATTCCTTTCTTAAAAAAATAAATAAATAAAAATAAAAAAACCCATGGCAATCCTGACATGGCAGGTAGTCTTGATTTCGGTGCTATAGTGGAAATTTCCTTTATTTCATAGTTGTCCAAATAATATCCGTCGCGCCCTTGTCCCCTTAGTTTTTGATGATGCTTGTGCTACTTCAGTTTCTTTTGTATGTTTTCTCTCAAGATATCTTGCCAGTTTACTTTGCTCTGTACCACAGTACACAAGTTTTTCTTATCCCACTTTCTCTTCGCTCCTTCTTTTTTTGTGCATTTTTTTTTCTTTTTTCGCAGTCACTTTCACTTATGTTGTGCTGTTTGGAATCTGTCTGAAGCTATATTACATGTATACTACAATAGTAGTGATTTTCAAGCATAATAAACAGCAAGTTTCATACAGTGTTAGCCTCGTCTCCGTTTCCTTCCATGACCTATGTTTTTAATAATAATAGTCTTATGCACAAAAAAGATCAGTGCAACTGTAACAGGCATGATACCTGTTAACCATATGCATAGTATCTCACAAAAGTGAGTACACCCCTCACGTTTGTAAATATTTGATGATATCTTTTCATGTGACAACACTGAAGAAGTGACACTTTGCTACAATGTAAAGTAGTGAGTGTACAGCTTGTGTAACAGTGTAAATTTTCTGTCCCCTCAAAATAACTCAACACACAGCCATTAATGTCTAAACCGCTAGCAACAAAAGTAAGTACACCCCTAAGTGAAAATGTTCAAATTGGGCCAATTAGCCGTTTTCTTCTAGTCATGTGACTTGTTAGTGTTACAAGGTCTCAGGCAGGTGTGTTAAATTTGGTGTCATCGCTCTCACACTCCCTCAAACTGGTCACTGGAAATTCAACATGGCACCACATGGCAAAGAACTCTCTGAGGATCTGAAAAAAAAGAATTATTGCTCTACATAAAGATGGCCTAGGCTATAAGAAGATTGCCAAGACCCTGTCACTGAGCAGCAGCACTGTGGCCAAGACCATACAGCGGTTTAACAGGACAGGTTCCACTCAGAACAGGCCTCAACATGGTCGACCAAAGAAGTTGAGTACACGTGCTCAGCGTCATATCCAGAGGTTGTCTTTGGGAAATAGATGAAGGAGTGCTGCCAGCATTGCTGCAGAGGTTGAAGGGGTGGGGGGTCAGCCTGTAAGTGCTCAGACCATACGCCGCACACTGCATCAAATTGGTCTGCATGGCTGTCGTCCCAGAAGGAAGCCTCTTCTAAAGATGATGCACAAGAAAGCCCACAAACTGTTTGCTGAAGACCAGCAGACTAAATACATGGATTACTGGAACCATGTTCTGTGGTCTGATGAGACCAAGATAAATTTATTTGGTTCAGATGGTGTCAAGCGTGTGTGGTGGCAACCAGGTGAGGAGTACAAAGACAAGAGTGTCTTGCCTAAAGTCAATCATGGTGGTGGGAGTGTCATGGTCTGAAGCTGCATGAGTGCTGCCGGCACTGGGGAGCTACAGTTCATTGAGAGAACCATGAATGCCAACATGTACTGTAACATACTGAAGCAGAGCATAATCAGTATGCAGTATTCCAACATGACTGGGGAGCTACAGTTCATTGAGGAAACCATGAATGCCAACATGTACTGTGAAATACTGAAGCAGAGCATGATCAGTATGCAGAATTCCAGCATGATAACGACCCCAAACACACCTCCAAGACAACCACTGCCTTGCTAAAGAAGATGAGGGTGAAGGTGATGGACTGGCCAAACATGTCTCCAGACCTAAACCCTACTGAGCATCTGTGGGGCATCCTCAAACGGAAGGTGGAGGAGCACAAGGTCTCTAACATCCACCAGCTCTGTGATGTCATCATGGAGGAGTGGAAGAGGACTCCAGTGGCAACCTGTGAAGCTCTAGTGAACTCCATGCCCAAGAGGGTTAAGGCAGTGCTGGAAAATAATGGTGGCCACACAAAATATTGAGACTTTGGGCCCAATTTGGACATTTTCACTTAGGGGTGTACTCACTTTTGTTGCCAGCGGTTTAGACATTAATGTCTGTGTGTTGAGTTATTTTGAGGAGTGACACATATTTTCATCGGTTTAGGCCGTTACTTTCATTACTAAATACATGCTCAAAACATTATTTGTTTGTAGCATACTTATTAATGGCATCAATAAATCCCAATTCCTTAACAGCACTTGGAAAAATCTCCCGTTTCATCGTTAACTAGGTGCACTAGGTGGCGGTATACACCTCTTCTGTTTGGTCACGCCTAGTCAATAAGGCTACAGAAGAAGCAGGACACTACAATTCCCACAATGCACTACAGTCAGCGTTATCATACCGGAAGTGTTAAGCTACTTTCGAGAGGACATAGTTTGATATACGTTGATCTATTTCTGTTTTATTTCCCCACAATTTTATTTATGTATCGACTCTCTCTTTTTTATGTATTCTTCTTCAGCTAGTAATACATTACTCGTGTGTACTTTATTGTTATTGATCTAGCATGAGAGCACAAATGTATTCCATTAATGTGATGTGAGCTTCGGAAGGATCAGTCAAGTTTGTTACATTTCAGGATGTACACCTTGTTGTCGGGTCTTTACAAGTACATGTTTCAAAAAGAAGAGTACTGCGTTTTGATTCTCGGGCTCGATAATGCTGGCAAAACGGTGAGTTTGTTATCCTGCGTTGTTTCTCTACATGTTTATCTGACTAGTCGGTGTGATGACGGATCCTAGCTGCAGGTTCGAGCTCTCATTCTCACCCTGGAGTATTGACTTGGCTTGTGGTTCATCCCGTAGACATTTCTGGAGCAAACCAAAACGAAATTTTGCAAGAACTATAAAGGAATGAGCCTGTCCAAGATCACCACCACGGTCGGTTTGAATAGTAAGTGGATCTCATGTCTTTGTGGTGTTTACATATGAACGTGTTGCTTTGTATATGACACTGCATGTCTCTCCTGTACAGTTGGCACTATAGATGTGGGGAAAGCACGCCTGATGTTTTGGGATCTTGGAGGACAAGACGAATTGCAGTCACTGTGGGACAAAGTATGTATGTGGGACAAAGTATCTCTCTTTTTTTTTTTTTTTTTTTTTTTCTTCTTCTTCTTCTTCTTCTCAAGTATAGTGATTCCAAACTGGTACTAGATTGATGAGGCGACAGAGGTGCTTGAAAGTTTGTGATCCGTATAGAATCGTCAAAATTTCCGCATTAATACGGCCTAAAAGTAGATAAAGATAACCCAACTGAACAAATGAGACGAATATTATATTTGGTCATTACATTCATGTGAGTGGCGAAAGTGTGTGAACTTTTGCTTTCAGTATCTGGTGTGACCCCCTTGTGAAGTAATAACTACAGCTAAACGTTTCTGATAAATGTTGATGAGTCCTGCACGTCGTCTTGGAGGAATTTTATTTTAGCCCGTTCCTCAGTACAGAACAACTTCAACTCTGGGATGTTGGTGGGTTTCCTCACATGAACTGCTTGCTTCAGGTCTTTCCACAACATTTATTTTGGATAAAGGTCAGGACTTTTACTTGGCCATTCCAAAACATTAACGTTATTCTTCTGATGAGCGTCAACGACTCTTTCGGGGGGGCCTCGGAAATCTCCTTTGTTCGTGCCATGATGCACGTCAACAAACGTGTTGTGAAGATCATTCTCTGATAGATCCCTGTTCTTTAAATAAAAGAGGGCACTTGTTCACACCTGATTGTCATCCCATTGGTTGAAATCACCTGACTCTAATTTCACCTTCAAATTAAACTGCTCATTCTAGATGTTCACATACTTTTTCCACTCTCAGATGTGTAATATTTTATCATTTTCCTTAATAAATAAATAACCAAGTATTATATTTTGTCTCATTTGTTTAACTGGGTGCTCTTTAGCTACTTTTTGGATGGATGATGTTTTAGGTCATGTTTATGCAGATGTATAGAAAATTCTAAAGGGTTCTCAAACTTTCAAGCACCACTTTAGGTACCCACATGCTGAAAAAAATCCAAGTCTGACAAGTTCACAACGACCAAAACACAGGCTGAGCTGGTCTAACTGGAAGACCGTTTTTGCCAGCTGCTCAATGCTTTTAAAAAGGATCAGGTTCTGAATTACTGCTATTATTTATTAACTATTCGTTCGTTCATTATCAGTAACTGGTCAGTGACGTGGTGGATCAAGGAATGGGGTTGGGAATTCACCCTGAATGAGATGCTAGTCTATTCACAGACACATTCACACACTCATTCACCAGGACAATGTAAGAAGAACCCTTTATTTGTTCCATTTATATTTGTCACATGTACGTTCGCCTCACACCTCCAGGGTTCGATTCCCGCCAGGGCCATGTGTGTGTGTGGAGTTTGCATGTTCTCCCCGTGTTGCGGGGGTTTCCTCCGGGTACTCCGGATTTCTCCCCCAGTCCAAAGACCTGCATGGTAGGCTGATTGGCGTGTCTGAAGTGTCTATAGTGTATGAATGGGTGTGTGTGTGTGATTGTGCCCTGCAATGGACTGGCACTCTGTCCAGGGTGTACCCCGCCTTGTGCCCGATGCTCCCTGGGATTGGCTCCAGGTCCCCCGTGACCCTGAAGAAGGAGTAAGCGGTAGAAGATGGATGGATGGACATTACAGCACAGTGAAATTAATTTCTTCGCATAGCTTGTTAGGAAGTTGGGGAAGCTGGGATTCAAGTGCAAGGTACGACAGAAAGGCCCAACAGTGGCAGCTTGGGCAGTGCTGGTGCTTGCTTATGATCACTAACCCAGAGCCTTAACCGTTGAGACACCACGGCCTTGTAGAGTAGTTGAGGGGTGGGAGGAAAATGGAGAACTTGGAGGAAATCGACACAGGCAGGACATGCACAGAAACTCTACACAGACAGAAATCTGAGCTCAGAATCGGACCAGGAGCAGTGGAGCTGTGAGGCAACAATGCTACCCGCTGTGCCCCCAAGCTGCTCCTCTCTGTAGACAAGTTATTTAGAAAAGTAAACAGTAAGGCAGTTTGAAAAGCAAACATTTACTAGGCAATTAAACATATCAGCTGGCAAAGATGTTCTACCAGTTTGATTTGTTTTGCTAGCTGGTAGCTGGTCCGATCAGGCTGGATTTATTCATTTGTTTTGCTCTGACAGAATAAAAGTCAACACATTTTTATCTCATGACCGTCCATTAGCCCTGTTTTATGTCCTGTTTTCCCTCAGTACTATGCAGAATCTCATGGCGTTATCTATGTAATTGACTCCACTGATGAAGAGCGTCTGGCTGAGTCAAAGAATGCCTTTGGTGAGTGTGAAGTCTGTACTAAATGTCAATTAAGTCAAGACTGGTCCACTAGTAGTTAAGTAGGTGAAGTACAACACTGGAATTGTTATTTTTTCACAATCCCATCTTTGTGTACAAACCATGCCCCTAAAATCTACAGTGACCACCAGAGTTCAGGTAGATGGGTGCTAGCATATTACTCTGACCTTTTATTTTTGTCCTCTTGGACTCTTTCATTCTGATTTGACATGTGAGAATGGTCAATAATATACTGTTCCCAGGAGTTGTTTTTTTTTTTTTTTTTTTTTAGCGCTTACGTCCCTCCTGTCTAACATGGAAAGTAAATTTGTAAACCTGACGTTAATGTTTATTGCTCACTCTTATAGATATTTTTACATAGTTTAACTGAACTTTTGTTTTCTGTATCAATGAGAATTTCTTGCTGATGTTTTACTTCCCCAGAGAAGATGATTAGTAGTGAGGCTCTTGAAGGTGTTCCGCTTCTGGTGCTTGCAAATAAACAAGACGTAGAGGTACGCACTCGTGTAAAATGCTTCTTTTTTTCTTTTCTTTTTTCTTCTTGTCCTGATTCCAGATTTGTGTATAAGCATGCTCTACTCAGGTGACTTGTTTTGTTTTTCGTCACTAGGTGGGGCTCAATTTTAAAATGAAAGCCTGCCAACATTATTGAAAGAGTCTTTTCATGTTGTTTTGTTTACCTTGACTCAACACTAAAGCTAAAGTGATTAAGTATAATGTTTATTTATGATTAAACTTTAATAAGTCATCCTTAAATACAAGCTCAAGCACTTAAAGATTTTATTGAACATCATAAATCTAGAAAATGATAATGATGAAATGGTAGCCGTGCATACTGCATGGCTGCAGGCAGTATATGTAGTTCAAATGTAAATTACTGGTAAATCATACCCAGATGAGGCCTGATCTGTTTACAAAATGTTTGTACACATTGTTGCTGTGTGGCATAGCCTATGTAAGATAATCTGGCAGTAAATTAAGCTCGAATCTTTTTTTTTTTCCCCCTCCCTAGAATTGTTTGTCTGTACCTGACATTAAGACAGCATTCAGTGACTGTGCACCCAAAATTGGTAAACGGGACTGTCTGGTCCAGCCTTGCACTGCTCTGACAGGGTAAGCTTATCCAGACCCCCCCTCTCTTTCTCTTTCTCATGTGCACTGTTTCTCGTGCTCTCTCTTGAACTCTCACTCTTGTATTATTTAGTTGTGGGCATGAAAATAGAACCACTCTCCCCTCCCTATTTCTAAAAAAGAAAGATGCATTAACTTTTTTGCAGGATTATCACGGAGATTGTTTAAATCATAAAGTGTCAATTGTCACACAGGATACATGTTATAAAATACATGCAGTCCTGTGAAAAGTATCAGAAATCCTAATCTTCTGTTTTTGTGTATCTCTCATACTAAATTGTTTCAGAAGTCAAAACAAAGTCTAAGATAAAACAAAGGCAACCTGAGTAAACACAAAATACAGTTTTTAAATGCTAATGTTATTTATTGTTGCAAAAAAAAAAAGTTATCCAATATCAACTGGGCCTGTGTGAAAATGTATTTGCCCCCATAGTTACTAATTCCCCAAATCTATGAAACTGCATTTATAATGGGGTTCAGCTGGACTAGACAAAACCAGGCCTGATTACTGCAAACCCTGTTCAATCAAATCAACACTTAAATACAACTTTTTCAACAGCATGAAGTTGGTTAAATGGTCTTATCCTGCTTCACATTATGCCAAAATTAACGGAAATTCCAGGAATGATGAGGAAGAAGGTGATTGAAATACATCAGTCTGGGAACGGTTACAAAGCTATTTTGAAGGCCTTTGTCTACCTCTGTATGGCAAAAAAAAGGAAAATTAAAGTTTTGAAGTGGTCTAGTCAAATTCATGACTTGTACAAAGTGAGTTGCTGTGGCAGGACCTTAAACGGGCAGTTCATGCTTGAAAACCCTCCAGTGTGGCTGAACTAAAGCAGTTCTGCAAAGAAGAGTGGGCCAAAATTCCACCACAATGCTGTGAAAGACTGATCTCCAGTTATGAGAAGCATTTGTTTGCAGTTATTTTTGCTAAAGGTGGCACAAACAGATTTTAAGTTTAAGGGGGCAATTAATTTTTCACATGGATGATAGGTGTTGGATAATAAATTTTTTTTTTTTTGGATTAAAAACAATAAATACAAACTGTATTGCATGTTTACTCAGGTTGCCTTTGTTTCATGTTGTATTTCGTTTGATGATCTAAAACTATCTAGTATGAACTATATACAAAAACAGAAGAAATTCGGATGGGGCAAATCCACTTTTTTTTTCTTTATTTTTTTTTATTATTTTTTTTTTTAAGTGTTGCAATAATTTAAATGTATCTCGAATTTTTTTTACTGTAATTATTTATATATCTTTTATCCTGTTGTTTTTTTCAGTCAGGGGGTGAACGAAGGGATTGAGTGGATGGTGAAGTGTGTGGTTCGGAACATTCATCGTCCACCTCGACAAAAAGACATTACATAAACTCTGTGTCTGTGTGTCGATCTTTTGATCTGTGGGAAATCAGTCCAGGTGAAGTTTATTGCAGTTTCCCGTCTTCTTGTTTTACACTAAAGCACCAGCTAAGGACAGGCATGTGCTCTTGTGTAAAGTGGACTGTACATTCATGTTAATTTTTTACAATATTTTTTTTAAGTATACATTAAATGAAAGACCATTTGCTTGATATGAATTCTGCTCTGGTGCAGATGCTTATATTGGAGCAAGCCTCTCTGTTCAGCAGGATGAAAGTATAAAAAAAGAGTTTTTTTTCTTTATTAACACTAAAATATTATTGAAGTAATTATTGAAATATTATTGAAATAATCTCGACATTCTACATTAAATATACACAAATATGAGTCTCTGCCCAGCAGATCACAGGGTTTTTTCCTTTATTTTGGAACCCTACCACATCAGATTTTTTAACAACTTCTGTAAATTCTGTAATAAACACCATTGTTGAAAACGAATTAAACCTCTGTGACCTCTATTTATTAAGTAAATAAGAACCTGGGGGATTTGAACATGCAGGAAATGATTACTTTTCATTTACAAGTAGTATTGATTTGCTTTCCAGGATCAACTGTAAGCCTGAATCCAGTCATATAGTGCCAATCCGTGGGTGTGTCTAATTTGATTAAAGTTATGAGTGCGATCTCACACAGTCCCATGTGAGTGTTTATCCTTCTGTCAAACCTACTGTAACTTGTGCTGATTCCTTCCTGGATTGGCGAAATCCCATAAGTCTGCATTTCTTTTTCCTTTCATTTTTTCCCTTGGTGCAATGCTTCCCCTGCTTACTTGCTTTAGAGCATTCATAAAAGCACCTCCCTGTTAATGCAGGCAGTGTTCTGGATGTTTCTTAATTAAACACTGACAAATATACAGGCACTAGCTTCACCACAGCAATTAAGTCTTATGAGCAATCACTGATTTACTGTAGGTACAGTAACACAAGAAGAACTGAATAATGACATGCAATATTGTTTTGTTTTTTGGCAGCATGTATTTAAAAATGGCACAGCTTTTAAACTTTGTAGACTATATGGAAGATTAAGAAAACTACTCACAATGCCACAATAACTTTAAAGGTCTGATATAGCTTTATACCCATATCGTGTTGGTGTACATGTTTGTCTCAGTCCTGTTCAGAGAACAGAAACAGAAAAAGTCTCTGCCTTAGACAACTGTATTTAGATAGTTACTGTAAATAAAGTTGTAAAGCCTGCTTATCTGAGCTAGATTTTAGCAAAGGGCTTCCTTATTCAGAACAACATGACTCCCAAGCCGTACTTAAAATGTGATCTCACACGAGTAGTGTATAACGACTATGAAACTGCTATAGCTGATGAGCTCAAAACCACTTACATTCTACACTAGTAGTAACGTTCATAGGTTTGTAGTGATTTCTTACAGGAAGTTTAGTAAACGTGATCAAAATCAATGAAAGCCACATTATGTATCTAGGCTATACTACTATACGTCATATATTAAACCACAGCAATCGTGATTTCAAGGTTTTGAAGAATTTGTGTGATTAATCATAATAGTACATTAAGAACACTTCATATTTAACTTTGAGATGTACAAACATGCTGTAATAAATGCTTTGTCCTACCCCTTGTAACTCTGTTAAGAAATGCATTTTGTTATTATACCACTCTACTGACTTGATTTTTATGTGGTGCTGTGTGCTTGCGTGTGTGTGTGTGTGTTTGTGTCTCTGTCAGAGAGAGAGAGAGAGAGAGAGAGAGAGAGAGAGAGAAACTCTTTATGTTGTAGGTTGCATAATCTGCCCTTTGTTTCCTAGACAACAGCCCTGCATTCAGCCCTTCATTTCCCCACGCACCTTCAGAGAAATGCAGTTGCACTATAAAAATTGCTTCGCCAGATCTATTACCTCCTGCGCACCCCATCCCCTCCCCTCACTTTTTCTACTGCTCCATCTCCCCTCCCTTTCTGTCCCTTGCTGCATCCCTAGCTCAAAAAGAAGAGGAACTCGACATCACCTAAGTCACCTTCCCTTTTCCAGCTTGCTCTTCTTTCTCATTCTCCATCTTCTTGTCCACCATCTGAGCAAATCCAGCTCCGTGATGGATAACACCATGTCAGGTAGGGCCCAAAACTCTATTTTCTAATGAACGGGTAATCTGAATCATCTAAGCCTTTATGAGGTATCTCTGGAAAGCTGTGCAGGATGATCTATTACCATAGAACTTAAAACTTCCATTTAGTTAACGCTGTAATAGTAAAATTTGAGAGTGGAAAATATATAAACCTAATGCTATGCCAAAAGCTAAAAAATTGTAGTGTGCTTAATTGTGTTGCATGATTACATTGCAGTTTTCTAGGGCAGCATGCCTGGGGCAATTTTCAGGGAATGTATGTGCGTGCTTTCCATCTTGACAAAGAAATGAGGGTTATCTAAGATCATACGTCAGTGCAAATGTCGGTCCTTGAAAATCGGTCTTGCAGGAGTACCACCCACTCGGCCTTCCTTCAGGGAGAATTTATTCAGCACCTGCTCCTCATAAATGGTATCATTCCAGTTTGCAGGCTTATGTTAAATCTTATTTATTTTATTTTATCTTAAATTTAGAAATTAGGAGACTATATGGCTGTGACCTGGCATTGACAGACACTTGCTAGCCTGTGATTTACATGCCAGTAATGGAAAGCCTAAAGGTTGGAAAACATAATACTTGTGGTTTTTTTCTATCTTAAAAGTGTCACTTTTAGTACTATTATTTGGCATTTATAGATTTATAACCACCCTAAAATGTCACCTCTTTACTAAGCTCACTGATGATAAATAAGATAAACAAACATACACCACCCTGCTCTTAGCTCAGAGTGCCAAAATATCCTTCACCTGAATTGGCAGAAATGTATTTGTTCAATTTCAGTAACTGCTTTAGCCTGGTCTGGTGGACTATTCCTATAATCACAGGAATGTTGAGCATGAGACAGGAATGAACCCTAAATTGGATGCCAGTACATCGCATGGCATCACACACTTCTCCCTTATATGGAATGAGGTATAGAACAGGTCTGAATGGATCATGTTCATAGACATAGGCAGCTGCAAGAAGCTATGGCTGAAAGACTCTTTGGTGCCTGTTATGTCAATCACCCTAGGATGCAGTGGTGGACAGCAGTGGTGAAGAAACAATTTGGGCATTGGAGGAGTTTGGATAGGCCTTGGAAAAAATGACTTTCAGGATAGGCCTCAAAAATGTTCTGGCAAACCAACTAGCATGTCAGGAGGGGGGAGGCCATACACAAGCAAGTGTGGGGGAGTATTGACCTCTACTGGGTATATTCCAGAACATCCCAGTTATTTGCAGATGATGATATACATTTGGCTGCATCCAAACTGGAACACAGACCTGCACTGAAGCGTTTCACTGTTAACATGAAATGTCTGGGATGTAAATCGGCACCTCCAAGGCCACGGCTATGGTTCGCTCTGGAAAGAGTGTGATGCTCCCTTCAGCTGAGGGGACAGACCTTGCCTTTTGATGAATGTATATTCTTATTTTGTTCAGACTTGATGGAAAAAGAGAATGTGAGATTGACCAATAGATATAGTGATATAGTGAAATAGTGGTAGCAGTTGCTGTATTAGTCTGTGATGATGAAACAGGAGCTCAGTTTTTGGACAAAGAACAGTTTTTGAACAACAAAAAAAAACTGTTTACTGGTCAGTCTATGTCCATATATTCACAAATGGTCACAAACTGTGTTTAATGACCAAATGATTAATGTCCCAAGTACAGGTGGAAATAAGGTTCTTCTACGGGTTTGCATGGTTTACCTTCTGTTATAGAGAGAAGACATCAGCAATCTGGGAAGTGTAGAGGTGCTACTGATTGCCTCAGAACTAATTTATGAACACTTTTGCAATCACAACTTTTCTATTTTTTCTCTATTTCTAAATAGGCTATTTTGTGTAGATTCATTGGGGGTGATTGTGGTGATTGTTGTCACCATGAAATGTAGAACGAAGATGAAGCAAAGAATGAATGAAACAATTTTTGCCTACCAATAATTCTGGAGTTTACTGTGCTTGTGAGTTTTTTTGTGCTTTTGTTGTTTTTTGCTACTTAGCGAAATTGCAATCGCACCTTTCAGCTCATGTTCAACGCACATAAATCGACGAAAGGCTTTGGATGAATGCGCATTGTGACTACGTCATATGACATGTATTGGGCCAAATTTGCAGAAAGTACAGTGTAATTTAGAAAATTGCAAGCGCCACTGAATATTCTGGAGTTTGCTTCATGTTGTGTTCATTTCTGTGATCGCAAAATCTTTGAGGGACTGCTCACTGCTCTGAAATGGAGTGAATCTGAACTTAACTAATAAATGCAACGTTAAATCGTCATTGCCTGATCAATGCCTGATAAATAATAACACTATAGGCAAAGTTTCAATGGCGATATCAGATGTATACATATTAAATCTTGCATACATTTTAAATGTGTAGTTAGCCCTTAAAAATGTCTTCGTACATATCTTCTGTAAATGCTGTTATCTGTAAAGATCTGTTAAACGTTTGAATTCTGTACAACTCCTCTTTCACAGCCTATTCTGAAAAGCTGAAGGAGATGTCAATGCTGTCTCTCATCTGCTCCTGCCTATATTCTAAGCCTCATCATCAAACCATCAGTCGCTTTGACGGTATGTGGTGCTACTCTTGATTTATAACTTTGCTATTGATACCTAATGATATATCAGCTAAACTAAATCAATTAGGACATGTTCTCCTACAATATCAGTATGCTACCAGAGAAAAGTAAAAAAATAAAAAATAAAAACATGCTTCCATATAAAGAACTGTACAATGTAAAATCAAAAGCATAACACTGAGTAACATCGCTTTGTTGGTTTCTTTCTGTAGATATGGAGGTAAAGTCCCTGAATAAGCGAACATCTGGCCAGGCTTTTGAGATCATTCTGAATAGTCCCACTGATCTGTCACCAGACAGGCCTCAGAGCCTGTATCTGGCAGCCCACAGGAAGGAGCCCTCACTGGAAAACCTGCAGAAAAAACTGGATGCGGCTGAGGAAAGAAGAAGAGTAAGGAGAAACAGTTTGACATTGATAATATAAATTAGCAGTGACCTTTGGTAGAAGGTTTAGTAAACTTCATGACTGAACATTAAAATAATTTCTTCTCAATCAATAGAATCATTCCTACTCATCTTCTGCAAATATTTTAGGTGAAACCCAATTCATTTTAGTTTATTTATGTAGTGCTTTAATCAATAGACATTGCCACAAAGCAGCTTTACAGCAAAGCATTTCCACTGCCTTTGCCTCTTTGAACTGACATCTTTCATTCTACTTATCTCTGCTTCTATCCATCTCTGGCTACAGAGCCTGGAGAAGCAGATTTTGAAGCAGCTGTCAGAGAAGCGGGAGCATGAGAGGGAGGTTCTCAATAAGGCCCATGAGGTTAATAACAACCACAGCAGAGTGACAGAGGAGAAGCTCAATCACAAACTGGAAGTGAGCAGTGAGAATCGCACGGCCCAACTCAGTGCTCTAAAGCAGCGCCTGAGAGAAAAAGTAAGCATCACTTCTTTGTTTGTTCTAGTTCTGCACATGGTTTAAGCTGTTTTTCTACATCTCTTTAGTTATACATTACAAGAATGATAAGTGTTTTACATGCTCTAGTCTCAGTTGGCTTCCCTGTGAAGGAAGGACATTATAAATAATAATTTAAAGGTGCTTTCAGGCTTAGTACATTTGAGTTTTGGTTTGAATCAACCCTTGAGGTTTTTATACTGTATCAACTTGCTCAAGCACTATGGCGAAGGAGTTGCTAACTTATCCTTGAATTAGCAATGCTAATAGCTGGATACTACCTTCTTTTCAATTCCATGACCTCCCTCCAAACTTCTCTGACAATGCCCCTGTGCACAAAGTGAGGTCCATGAAGACATGCTTTGCCTTGTCTGAGTGGCTTGCACGTAGCCCTGACCTCAACCCCACTGAACACCTTTGGCTTTGGGAACACCTTTGACATCCTCACCCAACATCAGTCCCCAACCTCATTAATGCTCTTGTGACTGAATGGATAAATCCCCACAGGCATGCTAAAATATAGTGGAAAGCCTTCCTAGAAGAGTGGAGATTATTATAACAGTAAAACAGGGAATATATCTGGAATGGAATGTTCAAAAAGCTCAAAAGTATGACCATATATGGTATTTTAGTCTAAGCTTTTTAGTCTTTTATCAGGTTATAAAGGTAGTTTACCTGAAGTGTTCTTTATAATCACTTACATTAACTTTAATAAGATCATCATTCCGCTGAGCACATGTTAGCTGTGCTGTTTTGAAAAACTGGCATATGTGCTTTTCAGCTCAATAAGCCAAAAGGGAGCAAATCTACAGTATTTATTATGCTTGGTCCATATGATCCATGCTGCTTAGCCTAGCTAAACTACAAATAGCCTGGCTGAAATGGAAAAAAAAGTAGTCCCATAGTGCTAATCACTTCCTTTAGTGTGATACTGTGCCAAAAATTTATCTTAATTTGGATCACATTGCGGTTGATTTCGTCTACACCCGAATTCAAATAATGTGTTTGCTTCTAACCAAACAAACAGAAGTGGCATAGTTTCATAACTGAAACAAATGATGTAGCCAGGAAAGCACCCACATGGTTTATGGCATAAATTAATTATATAATGAAATCTTTTTTTTCCCAGGAGATACATGCCACAGAGGTACGCAGGAATAAGGGGATGCAGTCTGGACTCTCTGGCTAAGGCAGTCATGACATCTTTCTAAGGCCTACCAACCTTCAGTTTAAGGGGAAAAACATCTGATGGTTATTAATGGCCCGAACTTACAAACATCTAATGGTTATTAATGGCCTGAACTTCATAAAAAAAAAAAAAAAAAAAAACTTGCTTCACATTTACAGTGCACTTACTGAAATACTCATGCACATACTGGTGATGAATGAAAATGTACGGATCATCCTCTGTAGTTTTTTTTTTTAGTCTCTTAAAGCAATATGACACTTAATTGAATGCTAATGACAATAAAATTATTAAAGTGAAGCCAAATGACTTCATTGAAAATGTTATTTGTGACTCATTTGAAAGACTATTTGTCATACTAGCAAAAAAAATTTAACTTAGTCTAAGATCTTTTGACCTTCTTATGTGTAAAAATGAAGGAACATCTGTGAAACCTTATATGCATTAAATGATCAATGAATATGAAATGATGAAATGATCTATGAAGCTGGTTATTGTTAAAGAAGTACAATTATGAATATTACTTAAAATTCCATTAGAAATTCTGTCACTTTAGCTAATATTAGCTAGCTCGCTACCGCTGTCAAATATATACAGTAAGAGTAGAAGTTTCTTCCTTTTTCCTACTTGAAGACTACCAAATAGTAAAAATGGTATGCACTTATTTCATGTTCAGATTTGGTTTTAGGATGAAGAGACTTTGGTGATTATGCAAAGGGACTGGATGAACCAAGCAGAATTTAACCTTTAAACACTACCTCTTCATCACTGCCCCGGAAATTCCAATGCACAAAGCATAATGAATTTCTAGTCAACACCCCATAAGAATATGTGTCAGAGTATGTGTGCATTTGTGATATATAGAAGTCATTGTAGTAGGTATATTATCTAAGGCTGCCCTCTGGTCATAACCACTTCACTGTATTTACAAAGGATGAGTCAAACCTACAGCTTTTACTTTGGAGATTTAAATCAAGAACTTCTGTAGATCTTAAACATCATGCAAACTGAAGACGATGACAGCAGTGATGATGAATTGATTATGTCAGAAATACTGGACAGCAGTAAAAACTATACTGAAAAAGCTTCTGGATGAGGACAATGGTTTGCAAATAAAATTACTGGAGTGTCCATTTCCCCTTTTTCAAATTGACAATATTAATACAGTAGAGTGATGCATGTGAAGTAGTTCCAAGTAGACTTCAACAAACTTGTAATGTGGCAGAACAACAGTGTCTGTGAGTTGTTCCTGGAAAGGTTTGACTCTGAAACAACGACTTGACCCATTTTATAGACAGACATCAAAGGCAGAAAGAATCTGGGGCGATCATTTCCCTGGAGATATGGTGAGTGTAGAGATGGTGACCTGTGAAACATTCCCCAAAGGGAAGACTGAAGTGTTTGAGCATGCATATTCATCCCAAGAATTTGGCTGTGCTATTGACAGCAATAATTTTCAAGTGGTCACACCTATTACCATTTGCATCCCTAACGTATACACAATATGTACAAAGTGTTCGTAGTATATGAATGGGTGTGTGAGTGTGTATGTGATTGTGCCATGTGATGGATTGGCACCCTGTCCAGGGTGTACCCTGCCTTGTGCCCCATGCTCCCTGGGATAGGCTCTAGGTTCAAGCGACCCTGTAGGATAAGTGATATAGAAAATGGATGGGATGGAATATAACTATTTGGAGTGTCTTGAAAAAGAAAGAAACCACTGGTGCTATAACAGCCTGACATCAAACAGGTTGGCCAAGAAAAACAACAACAGTTGATGACAGAGCTGTGAAGAAAAATCCAAAAACATCAGTCACTGACATTACCAGCAGCCTCCACAGCCTTCAGAGGTGAAGGTATCACAATCCACCATTCAAATATGACTTGAGGAGCAGAAATATAGAGGCCATACCACAAAATGTGATAGAAAGGCCAAAGTGTGGAGAAAGAAAGGATCTGATGCAAAACATATAACTATCATCAATCAAGCACAGGGGAGGTAGTGTCATGCCTTGAGCTTGAATGGCTGCTTCCAGAATAGGCTAACTAATCTTTATTGATGATGTAAGTACAGGCCTGGAAAAGGATCACATTTATAATTATTCATTTAGCAGATGCTTTTATCCAAAGCGACTTACAAATGGGGAAATACAAGCAAAGCGATATTGAGGTTGGAAATTCATTCCACCACTGAGGAACAGGTAGTGTGAAGGTTCTGGATAGGGACCTTGAGACACACTGAGTAGGCACTACTAAGCTTCAGTCGTTAACCAATCACAGATTGCGTGAGGGAACGTAAACCTCAAGGAGAGTATTGAGGTAGGGTGGGTGCTGTTCCAGAGAAGGTCTTGTACGTGAGCATCAAGGCCTTGAATTGGATACAGGCAGCTATAGGAAGCCAGTGGAGGGAAATGAAGAGTGGTGTGACATGGGTTCTTTTAGGCTGGTTGAAGACGAGGCATGCTACTGCATTCTGAATCATCTAAAGGGGTTTGATGGAGCTGGCTGGGAGGTCCGAGAGTAGTGTGTTACAGTAGTCCAGTTTTGAGATAACAAAAGCCTGGACTAGTAGCTGTGTGGCCTGTTCAGTGAGATAGGGTCTGATTTTCTTGATGTTATATAGAATGAACCTACAGAACCATGCAGTTGTTGAAATGCTGAAATCACAAAAGAAGAATGCAACAGTTTCTACAAACAAGTGATAACCAACCAAATATCAAGTGTCATTTACCTTAATTTACTTCAGATTTAACTGTTCCAATAACACCAGGAAATTTTTTCTCACCAGGAAATTCAGTAGTCTGCCACCAAAGGTGCCATATTCAAAGTTGTTTAACACATCTAGATGTAGATATCAGAAAATGAAAGTTGAATTTCCCATCTATTATCTCATCTTCATCTTTTGATTTCAAATCTCAAAATGTATCCAGGGTAAATAAATAAATAAATAAATAAATAATAAATAAAAGATTTTGCCCTGCCGTTCCAATACTTTCAGAGGGACTGTATGTAACACTAAACTTATGACTTTATGAAACAGCACCATCTGCTGGGCCAAAGCTATGCTTACCATAAAACAAACTTGACCATTTTCTTACGCAGATACAATAAAAAAAAAAAAAAAAAAAAAACAACGTACACATAATCCACACGGGTTAGCTTTCCAGTTACTTATTTAGTTCGTGACCACTCTGACATATCTCATACATGGGAAATATTGTTAACATTGTTAACTAATAGTAGATGTATTCCTTATCTAAATATACCTTTGTGTGTTTGGTTAAATCTTTGATATCCCTTCCCTAGCTCTCTTGACAATGCTAACATGTACGTTCTCACTTTGTGGGCTGCGTTTGGTTATTTGTTATATGCAGCAAGCTGCATGAATCTATCTATGTTACGGTTATAATGATTAATGAGTTTGCAGCCCATAAGAGTATTTGGTCATATAGGAGAGAAACAGTATGCTGGAAGAGAGCAGGACCGATGGAAAACATGACAGCCAAGTAGAAAGCAATCTACTAAAAACGTTTCTGCCAACATTCTGCCTCTGTGCGTGTGTGTGTGTGTGTGTGTGCGCGCATAGCCTCATTAGGGTAAGGGGAGATTGGAGCTGCAGTGGGTTGCCTCCACTCAGCCACAGCCATCTTTCATGAAGCTGAATCCGCAAGCTCAATCAGTCCCACATGAGAGAGAGAGAGAGAGAGAGAGAGAGAGAGAGAGAGAGAGAGAGAGAGAGAGAGAGAGAGAGAGAGATTGTCGGGCGGAAAGAGGAGGAGGAGGGTTCGATGTCTTTAAATATTTGAGTGTTATTAAACTAAAATGTGTAGGATGTTGAAAAAATAAATATATTGTATATTAAAGGAATCTGGATACCAGTCTGTGAAAGTCCAGGATGAAGAGCAGCACTGTGTATTTGAAACCCAGAAACAAAATATAGATTGAATCAAACTGAACCAAAAAGTGAAGGATATGGGGAGTCAGGGTTTGTTACCCCAAAGCCAGATTCTCTGTCTGTCTGTCTGTCTGTCTCTCTCGCAGCCCACACACCACACTCCTAAACTCTACAACAACGGCCCATCTTATTATTCAGAAGCTATCTTTTGTAAATGTGATAATTATATGCTTCCCAAAATCCCCTTACACAGAGGAAACATATCAGAGTATATTCAACTCTGAGTCATTCCGACACCCCCGGTCATGGCTTGTGAGTGGACTCTTTCTGTAATTCCGTGAACTCACCTTATTTCACAGTTTCATCTATGCGTGCATGCGTATATATGTGTGCGCGCGCATATATGTGTGCCTGTTGGCAGCCGCCATCACCATTGTACAGATGTGACCACAGCTGCCCGCTTTCACCACAACAAAGACCAATTAAACAGCGCTGCTTCACAGGCCAAGCAGCCGACCGCCAGCCGCACTTCCACAAACACGCAGATCAGTTTAAAACCGAGAGGGGGAGGCAGGAAAGCTGAACCCAGGCCGAGGCCTCTGCTGATTCAAACCAGCCGCTCCAGTCACCCTGCAACTCCTTTACTTTTCGAATTAGTGCCACATTATGGTTGATTGTTTAGGAAGCACGTATTAACTTGCTAAATAACCGTTAGCTCTAAAACTCCATCAAGTTATTATGGGTCACTGAATGAGGAACAGGAGCTGCTATGTTTGACTTGGAAGCGTGCACGTGCTGGTTCTAATATGTCTCAGCTCACAGTGTCGTGAAAAATAAGCCTCGCTCAGATTAACCTCAGATGACATGTATTTTTCATTCCAGAAACACAAAACTACCAGCTCGGGCTACTGTTTCATATTATTGATAGCAACATATTTCAGCCTATTCGACTATTTTAACCTCTGCTGTTTGGATGGCAGTGTAGGCTGCACTGCTGTAGTTTTCATATTAATAATATAACATTTCAGGGGGGGAAAACAACAACAACAACAACAACAACAACAAAAACATTGTAATGATAAATTGAGTAAAAGAGCTCATCAATACGCAATGCAAAGATAAGAACAGTTAGATATCAAATAAAGATTCTCATCCTGTGATCTCCTACACACGCTTGTGTGTATACATGGCTAAACAACAGTTGGGCAGGCATTAGTGCAAGGAACTGTTGGAGGCAGGAGGTGGAGGGGAAAGACCATCCTGAAGCATAAGTTTCTGGAATTGTTTGCTCAGCTCCTGCAGGGGGAGCTCTTTGCTAAAAGCTGGTCTGCTAACGTGGCGTGGGTAGATCGTGGTGGCTTTGGTCAGGCTGACTGGAGCCCTTGGGCGCTGGCATGTGGCACAGTGTTTCGGGAGGGGCCCCCTCAAAAACCAACTGTTCGGGGGCCACACCCATCGTGTCCGCTCAGTGTGGGGGATGCCGCGCTGTGCCGAGCCGAGCCAGGCCTCCCGATTTAGAGGCAGTTTCAGACCGCACGCCTCAGCCAGGGGAAGGGAAGGGTTTGCTGCTTTATTTTCAGTTGCAGACTACATGGCAAGAGCACTCTTCTTACTCTTACATGCATCTACTGAAGGCTGAAGCATTAAAGATGCTTCAATGACAATATCTATCTTGATTAACAATGGGAACACAGCTTCAAGTCTGTTGCACAAACATGCATTTATATTGTGTAAAAAAAAAAAAAAAAAGTAGAGAGATTCTGTTTTAAGAATCAATTTGATAGGAGGTCTTATGTGGCTATCAAAATATAAGGATGTCCACAAAGCTCAAGGTGGTGGCTGTGTTATGCTCAAGAGTCTAATGTTTTCCTTTGTAATGGCTATATTTTACATGCTGCTGCTTCCCTCATTTAGTTTCAGGGTGTGGGAGCAGCACTGGGTGGTCTAAGCCTCCTTTAGCTTACATATGGTGTGGCTTTCTGGTCTTTCTTGTTTTGTTTTTGGGGTTTAAAGGAAAGGTTCTCTTTAGGTACAACCTGCTTATTTTTACCTTGATGTATAAGACTTCTGTCTCTGTGTCTGTTCTCTTCTCTTCAGTTTCCTTCCTTCCTCCCATCCTCTGAAACTGGGCGTGCATTGTTCTCCTTAAACGCGTTAGTACATCTCCTTGTCTCAATGATGCGGCTAGTCTAACAGAACTGCTGTTTCTACAGTAGAGCGCGAACGTCACAGTGATCTCGTCACAAGCTGACATATATGCAGTGAAATATTTGACTAATATTTACCTTGAAATGCAATGTGTGTTTATTCTCTGTTGTGTTGATTAGTATTACAAAAAAAAATCTGGACTTCATTTTGTTTCAGCAGAGGAGTGTGTCAAAGCCACAGGTTTATACAGTAGTTGAAACAAAGATTTTTCCTTAGTAGCAGAAATGTCTGTTGGTGATTCACTTAAAGTCTCTCTTAAACTCACTTTTACATAGGTCTGTCTCTATGCCTAATTTTCCATTGAAATTCCCATTTTTTGTGACCATGCTGCCTGGAAAAAGCAGTCATGCTGCAAGGCAAGTCTGTCCCTGACCCTGTATCTCTTCCTTACCACATTTCCATCATAAGAGCCACTCACACACATCTAATCATTTCACATTTTCCCTGCGTGGCAGGAGTATTAAGCTGAATTTTCTGAGGGCTGCATTGAAGGAATTCAGGGACATTTGATTCCACTGATTCCCATTTAACCACCCCGAGGCCGCGCCGCGCTGACGACACACACTGATGATGAAAGCATATTGACCCCAGACCCAAGAAAAAAGGCTCTGAAATATGTTCCAAGACAATCACTCACTCAGGAGATTTACAGTTCAAATAAAACACCTCTGCGTTTGAAATGTAATATTTGTTGAAGCCAAGCACTACAGCGTTACAGTTACAATAAACTTGTGTAAGAGTAAAGAATAATCCATCATCCTGTTTGGGGATTAAAATATAGGATTTCAGATGTGGCCATTATTAAAGTTATTCAGTATTAAATGGTTTTTCTCTGTGGTCATACCCTTCTGTCATGACCAAGCCGACGTAAAGTATAAAAGTAAAGAAGTTCCCGCTCACACATTCTCCTCCTTGCACTCAGTTTTACACATTCTTGCACCCAGACTTGTTATAAAGTGCAGTAATCTATGCTTTTACAAGCTATTACTCTGCCCAAAAGTGCAGAAACTTTAATGTCAATAATTCAAAAATAGACACAAAATGATTTCCTACTAAATGGTTTCCTACTAAATCTTTAATTACAGATGCAGTCTCGTTTCCCCTTTGAAGAGAACTGTTGGTGGGGATAAGCACCGAAAGAACATCCCCGTAAAGTGCTTACTTCCACTGGCACTCCGTATTATAACTCTCTACACCTCTCCTTTCAATTTTATACACGCTTTCAGGATGTGTTATTACTGATCATCAAAGGGAAATTGCAAAGCTATTAGCAGAAATGGGGAAACCACATACAAATCGCAAGAAGAGCCTCACACTTCCTCACATTTCCTCATGCTACATCAATCAATGCTTCCATATGTGGCACTATAATTTATCGTTTATATTCAATGCTTGTGAAGCAGGGGCTTTAAATGCATTTCAACATTGAAGTTGTACCATGATAATAAGTAATAGTAATTATTAACAATATGTTTATTTTTGCTCAGGATACTGTATATTACCCTGAGAATGTAGCAATACAACATGCAAAATGTTTGAATTTGTAATTCCTTAAATTACAAACAGACAGGCAACCATTTAGAGACAGCAAAGATGAAATTTAAATATTTCTATGCGAGTTATGCAAGGCTATAATGAAAACAAAGTCTTTTTTGGTCCATTTTACAAGTTATGTACTGTAGCACTACCACATCATTGCAGAGTTTTTTTTTTAATCATAATCTCAAATACTGACTTTCTAAATGTAGCTAGCCTATGTTAAATGAGAAACATGGACCCAACACCTCCTTCTTTCCACAAAGGGAGAATATATTTTATTGACATGAGACGAAAAAATGCAGTGCTCTAACTGTGGTTATGAAACAATCTTAGTAGGTCAAGTTACTGAAAAGTAAATAAGCTGTTCAACGCATGTTCAAAAAGAATTGCGTATTATAATATGAATTCTTAATTTTGTTTCAATTATATTTTTTCAAAAACTGAGTGTATGGTTTTGAGACTTTCTTCAGACTTGCTCAGATCTACTCAACTCAACCAGTTAAAAAGATTTCATATTGAACATCACCGAATAAGAAGTTAAAGGGTTGTAAGTATTAGGGAAAAAATCATTAAAGTAATGATAATAGTTTTTAAAATATCAAAAACATATCAGCTGCAATTACTCCTTGTCTGTACACTCATTAAAATTAAGTGTTTTGTCTTTATAGTATATCATCTTGTTATTTATAATTTATAGCATTTGTAACTTTTTTCAGCATAGTTAGCATGTCCATGTCCTCCCAATATATGGTTGCTCGTGTGTTCGTGTGTTTCCTCATTCCAGACAGAAATCCCTCTTCATATCATGTTTTTTTGTGTTTCACCAATATTTAGATACTGGATAAGCTCTAATAAAGCTTCTGTGCACAGCACACACATTTTATTGTCTTCAAATCCAGAAAGTGAGACATATCCACAGTCCTTATATATAATTTTAAATAACACATTTCCTTTATTCAAAGTTCTAAGTATTTGAAACTGTATGCAATGTTAATAAAGCTTTATATATATATATATATATATATATATATATATATATATATATATATATATATATATATATATATATATATATATCAAACACAATTTATAAAGAAATCCTTGTTAAATATAGGTGTGCAACAATTATTGGCACCCCTATGAATTCATATGGGAAAAATATATATGAGATATATTTTATATTTTACATTTGTTTAGTACACCTGGGTGACTAGGAAACGAAAATTGTTCCACCATGACTTGGGGTATACAGTATATATGAGGTAACATAAAGGCCAAATTTCCTTAGTCATTCATAACAATGCATTCATTACAAAATAACCAAGGCACTTCAACAAAAAGCTTAATTTTGTGGAAAACACACTAATCAAAATTAGAGAACAGTAACCATTGTAGCATGAAATAAGATTACATCTAAAAAAAAATTTGAGTAACAGCTGTCAAAAATTTGTAGGAAGTGTTGAGGCCCTTACTATGAACGACTTCAGCACATCTGTGGTCGCAGGACATCACTTGTTACTCACAAGGCTCTGGCGTGAACCACTCTTCTTTCAGTCTCTTGCAAAGTTTGGTAACTGTAGTGTGTTTCTTAGCCATAACTTTGTCGCCAAGGATTTTCCACAGATTATCAATAGAGTTTAGATCAGGACTCTGGGCTGGCCATTTCATTATTTCAATGTTCTTAGCTTCAAGGAACTGCTTTACCTGTTTTGCAGTGTGACAGGGGGCCTTGTCTTGTGTGATAATTGTAGGCTGATTGGGAGATGCTCGCAGGGAAGAAACTGCAAGGAAGTTTCCTTGAAGGAGGCTCTGATAAAATTTGCCCTTCCATGTAGCTGTAAAAGAGGCCCAACTCCTGCTGCAGAAAACATCCCCCAAACCATGACACTTCCTCCTCCACCTTTCAATGACTTCTTTATGCACTTTGGGATCCGTCTTTCCTCAGTTTGACGACAAATATAATGTTTCCCATCAGACCCAAATGAATTAAAGTTGCTTTCATCACTAAAGCGAACTTTGGACCAGTTCTCCTCTGTCACACAACATGCTCCTCAGCTAGCCTAGCATTTTGCTTCTTTCTGATGAGAGACTTAAACTGCTGATGAATTCTCTTAAACGGTGAGACGCTGTATGCCGAGATAGATCCTTACCCTGCTGAACCATCGAGCAATTCAAGCTGCAGTGTTGAACTGATTCCCCATTGAGAGTCTCCGCATTATCTTGTTGTCTCGTGAATTTGTCTTATATGGACAACTAGCATTTTTACTGGACTTTAATGAATTAGTGTAATTGTAAAGCTGCAATATTCTAGAAAACACAGATTTGAAACGTACAACCTCTCTTGCAATGGCTGAAAGGGTATATATATATATGCTAAGAATGCCTTTGACAAAAGACAAAAGAATATTGTATCATTCTCATGACTGGATCGGGAAGCTGTCACAAGGTGTTCAGATGGACAGGAAACATCTCACGACACTGTTGCCAAACTTAGTACCAAATTCAAAAAGACTGGAAGTGTTACGGACCACCCAAGAAGTGGACATTCTCAAACATCCACTGACAAACACAACTGAATTAGTGCTGGAAAACATAGTCCCCTATTTATGAGACTTTTGGGACACCCTGTAATAATAATTTTTAAAAACACATAATTCATTTATTTGCTTAATTTAAACAAAAAAAGATGTGCATTTACTTATTTTTTTCCACAACAAATCTATTAAAGGTACAGTATTGCACATGGTCTGGCTTTTACTTTTACCAGAACAAACATGTTACAAGAAATGTGACGTAATACATACAGACTAGTCTTGGAGTGGGCTTGACAGTGCCCTCTAATGGAATCTCATCTGTAGTCAGTATGCCATCCTGCATGTCTAAGATAAAGAATTAAATGATTGTGCATATGTGAGTGCGAGAGGTAAGAGATTCAGAATGGCAAAGACAGAGAGAGCAAAAGACACAGAGAGAGGGTCAGTTGGAGAGCAGACTGCTAAATATAGTCTGTGTGTTACAGTGAGGGCCAAACTCTCACAAACTACAAGCCTGCTCTGACCAAGCCTTGTAATTGAAGGAAAAAAATAAAGAATGAAATTATATGTTTATTTTTGAAAACAATTTTAATCTTCTCTCCACTCATTTTGGAAAAAAAAGAGACACCCACAAGGTCACTCCAAACCAAGATGGGCTACCGGAAGACCATTTTAACTGTTTATTTATTTGATAAATGTCTGTAAGCTAGCCTCACACAAAGTAGAAAAGCATGCTGCATTTTTCTGGTAGCTTAAGAAATCAACATTCCATTTTGTATATTGTATATATTGCATTTTATTTATTTTGAAAGTATCAATATCATCATGCTAACTTTTTGTGTTAAACAAAATAGTAAATAAGAAACTTTTGGGAGATTTTTAGGAGTTCCTTTTAAATATGGCAACCAGTTTTATCCTGTGTCATCCTTTCCCTTACTTTTAGAAAAAGGAAAATACTGGTGATATCACTAAGCCTTTTCTTTGCAGTGTTTTAATTATCGTATGAATCACAAGCCATATAAAGAATCCAGGTTTCTCGTGTTGACATTAATATTGTGCTCAGCTTAATGAACCTGCTATTGAAATGTTTTGGAGTGTCCCTTTAGAGACCTTTAATCATATGTTTAAGTCATTCTGAGCCTACACAAGTCTACACTCCCACACTTTAAGTGACTTTACTTGTCGCTGATCTTTCAGTTGCTGAAAACAGAAGTAATGGCCTTGATCTCAACAGTTTTTATTCATTATAGCAAAATGTAAGGATTGTTTTATCTGTCCTCCAAATAATAGTCAAAGCTCATAAATCTATATTTGTAAATGTAATCATTAGAAGTAAACTAGTGAATTTTTCAATAATCCTTTTCTTTTCTTAATTTTTTTTTTCTTTGCCTTTTGTCTGTCTGTCATCCTTTTCAATCTAAAATATTGGATTTTTCTTAATATTAGGAAAATATGCTAATACAATGTTAGTAATCATATGCATTGACCATATTAAACCCAATATATGTATTGTATGTGTTCAAATGTATTGTAACACTGTGTCTAGGGTACAGATGTTCTAAGAACAGAAATGTTAATGTGAATATGAATATTTGAAGGAGATTTAAGGAGTTTAAGAGGTTAAATGAAACCAGTTGTCTGCTACACCATTTAAATTTTACAATATCATTCAAACCTATTACTATTTTATTGTATAAACAAACAGTGGTTGTATAATAAAATGGATTTTATGTGAGACAGCCTATGATTTACATTTATAGTGCAATATACAGTATATTATAGCTTAATTTTATTTTGATTCACTTTTGGTAATCATATTGACATTATAACATTAATTCCATATCATATTTCATGGTATATTTCTTTAATGTAACACTTTTTTTTGTCTGATTCCTGTAGTACGACCTTGCTACTCTATTATCTCTATAGTTGTATATATGTGTGATGTGTACAAGACTAGTTTAGTTTCTCTAAGAATTTCAGTTTGAAGAATTTTTTTAAATCTTAAGAATACTTAATATAAGTAAGAAAAAAGCTGAGAAATTTAAAATACATTTACCCTTTTGCTTACCCGTGTGAAACATTAGTATCAGAACATTACACCGGTACGTTATACCAGGTGGATAACGGTTCAATTTGAGGCAACCCTGTGTTCCAAATTATTAATTCTACTTATTGTACTATTATGTATCAAAAGTGAATAATCTTTACTTTGACTGCTTTGTGACTAGTGTGTCATATAATGCTATACTAATACTAATTTCCCTTCTATCTTTGTCTTCTTGTTCTTACTACATCTATCTTGCATACTTTCTTTTGATACTGGCATCTTCAAAATAAATAAGTGTAAAGGTAGTAAATGTAAAATTGAAATTTGTTATTTATTCTATTCCATTTTGTATCATTTATGTTCTCATGTTTTTTATGTCTCATGTTCTATGTTTTGATGATTCATGTTTTCATGTGTATACTTGTGTGTAATCCATCTATCTATCTATCTATCTATCTATCTATCTATCTATCTATCTATCTATCTATCTATCTATCTATCTATCTATCTATCTATCTATCTATCTATCTATCTATCTATCTATCTACCTATCTATCTACCTATCTATCTATCTATCTATCTATCTATCTATCTATCTATCTATCTATCTATCTATCTATCTATCTATCTATCTATCTTTCTCCCGTACAAGTCTATAACTGATATAGTTGTTTTTTGTGTGTATGTTTTTTAATAACCCTCCTATAAGACAAGAAGAAATATTTGCATATAAGTTCATCACCCTAAATGAGGAAAGTCAAAAGATTTCAAAGAGAAAAAGAGAGATTAACCAATATTTCAGACATCTCACGTTTGGAAATGGCTCAAATTGACCCATAACATAATAGGAGGTTTAAACATGTTAGTTATGCATAGCTTACAGGCTACAGTGACCTTGTATTTTTCTGAGAATTATATTAATTCCTTTAGCAGCATTTGTGTAAATTGTGTATTCCTTACTATTCACATTATAACAGTCACATACTATATGTCCTTTATTTCTGACTTTGAGGTGTATTAAGCACATTTTACATAAAAAAGATGTGCTTTGTCCATTTATAAGTACCTCAAGGGTGCATGTTTTGTACTTTTAGTACAGACAGACAGACAGACAGACAAACAGATAGATAGATAGATAGATAGATAGATAGATAGATAGATAGATAGATAGATAGATAGATAGATAGATAGATAGATAGATAGATAGATAGATAGATAGATAGATAGATAGATAGATAGATATGAAACTAAAATAAAACTTAATCACATAAACCTTACGAAAAGAAAACTTAAAATAATGTAAGGTACATAATTGGAAATAATTATATATATATATATATATATATATATATATATATATATATATATATATATATATATATATGTATATATATATATATATATATATATATATATATATATATATATATATATATATATATATATATATATATATATATATATATATACAAACACACACACACACACAAATTCAGTAGTCCATAATATAGCCTGCAGCTAAAACCGACAGAAAGCAAACTTCAAACGTAAGGAGATTCTGATTTCTGGGTAAAGCCATGAGTATTTAAAGTATGTTGAAGCCGCTGTGAGTGTTGAGAAAATAATTTGACGTAACAATGTTAGACGTTTAAAGCGGTTGAGAAATGCTTAAGATACTTTAAAGACTTTTTTTTAATCGCAACAGGATGCCCTAAGAGCCTGAATCAATCAATCAATCAATCTCTCTCTCTCTCTCTCTCTCTCTCTCTCTCTCTCTCTCTCTCTCTCTCTCTCTACTTCAAAGCACGCGGAGCCTGTCATTAGTAGGCGTGTCTGTGAATCCACATAGAAGTCGCAGCGCTCGGAGCGGAGCTTTACTCCAACACACTGTCCCGGGACACGCGTCTTTAGGCTATCCTCCCGGTCTCGAAGTCAACTTTTGGAATTTGGTTCTCAGGGATGGCTGCATCGGTTCTGGAGGTACGAAACATCCAACTAACCAGACAATTTGCTCATTTTGCTTTGAACACCGCACTCGGTTCTTATATTTAAAACTAATGATAACTGCATTACACACGAAAATCAGCTGATACAGCGCGCGCCTGCAGCCCAGACAACTTTATGACCATAATTTGCGAAGCTTTACTTCATGCACGAATAGAATAAATATGGTGAAGTTGTGAACTGGTGAACTAGTTACTCGAGCGCTGAAACGAAAAGATGTACACACGTGTACACAAATTAAGTTAAGTAGTTTGCGTTTAAGGTGTGGAAATGTCTTTAAAATGTGTTTTTCCGGTGAATCGGAGTGGATCAGCTGTGTTATAAGACCTATTTCTATTACCGTCATATATAAACCCCTGCTTTAGTGCAGGAAACACAGTGCGGTTAATGGTAATGGTAGTTAACCTGGAAACGGGATCAGCAGCGTGCGCCAACTTGAACCGCACGCGCATGCGCTCTGGGTGTGTGCGTGGGGGGGACATCGTCGCGGAGCACACTTTTCATAGCTATTCGTATCCTATAGAAAAATTGTTCACCCTGATCTCGTTTGAGTCCTGCTGTTGAGATGAATTAATACTTCAAATGGGACAATAGATGGAAAGTTTGCACTTATTTACATTACAGCAGCGAATATTTACATGCTGCATTATGCATTAGGCCACACACCAACAGCAAAAGAGGATAATTTTGTTCATTACATATTTGATATTTTTTTAGTCCTAGTAGCTTTTGTAGTCCTAGTTTCCATACAGGATATAAGTGGTGATGAACAAATGAAAAAGTGCGCCAAAATAAACGGTGGTTAAATATATTATGTGTTCACCATGGTCATAAAATCATTTTTCACTGGCACTTTCTATCAATGTTTCTACAGCGTGTTTCTACTTAACACTTTTTCAACTTAAGTAGAAACACACTGTAGAAACATTGATAGAAAGTGCCAATGAAAATGATTTTACAGTGACCATTGGTGTACCTATTTTAGTTGTACATTTGACTATTTTATTTTGGCACTTTTTCCCCTTTTTTCATATGTTCATCACCACTTATATCCTGTATGGAAACTAGGACTACAAAAGCCTACTATTCATTCAGATATCCGGGTGATAGGCAAAACAATAAAACATTAAGCCTGTAAAGACCAAGTGTCGTCAAAACAACGTTTCCAGTACTATAAGTACATGGCAAACGTGTTTAACAGGAATTGTATGTGTGATGGCATGTAAATCACTAAGGCAAAGGTTGTTGTTGCATATTTCTGTCTGAACAGACAGGGTTTCTGATTATTACATAAGTTTACTGCATGCAGTTAAGTGATTGAATGATGACATAAATTAATATCTTTACAATTAGTGTAAACAAAACAAAAAATGTGTCAAAAACTGTCGCAGCCACTAAACAAATTGATCCTTTTGTTGTTTTTTGTTTGTTTGTTTGTTTGTTTGTTTGTTGCTTTCATAGGAGGAAACACGTTATGGCTCGAGTCCTTTGGCAATGCTGACCGCCACCTGTAACAAATTTGGCAGCACCAGTCCAGTTCGCGATACAGCCACACCTGGAAAAGCAGGAAGTGCAGCATCAATAAAGAAATCTTACAATATGACTTCTGACCTGCAGGCACCAAAAAATGGAAGAAGCAGCGAAGGCCTAGTAGACTCTTACAGCAGCTCATTCAGTACAGGTGGAGGCCTGCTTACCCCCACTGGCAGCCCTCCTCCACCCACAGGAGCATACACTTCTGACTACAACCCCTTCTCCTCTTTCCAAACCTCCTCAGCCTCTCAGGATCCTTCACTATTGGTGACTAAAGCACATGCCACAGCTGACTGCCTGACCAGTGTCTACACCTCGCTTGATATGACGCACCCGTATGGCTCTTGGTACAAGGCAAGCATTCACCCTGGCATCACAGCTGCTCCTGCCAATGCCACATCCTCCTGGTGGGATGTTCACCCAAGCTCTAACTGGTTGAGTGCTGGTCAAACCCAGTCGGATGGTCTCCAGGCCCCACTGCAGCCTGTGGCTCCTCAGGCCTCCCTCAGCCCTCCTATGTCCAGCTATAGCTCCGACTTCACTCCCCTTAACCCAGCGCCATATCCTTCTGTGGGTCTCAGCTCCTCCTCACACCTCTTACAGTCCTCCCAGCACATGCTCCCACAGGACATGTACAAGCCCAAGCCAGTAGCCAGTGGCAGCCTCATTGAGAGCCCCATGGGCCTAAAGCCAACTCGGGGTTCTGGGGGATATACAGGCAGTTCTGCCACCAGTAGGTCCTCCTGTGACTGCCCCAACTGCCAAGAGCTGGAACGTCTAGGTGCATCTGCCGCCTCACTGCGCAAAAAGCCTGTACATAGCTGCCACATTCCAGGCTGCGGAAAGGTCTATGGCAAGGCCTCGCACCTAAAGGCCCACCTGCGCTGGCACACAGGTGAACGACCTTTTGTGTGTAACTGGCTCTTCTGCGGAAAGCGCTTCACACGATCCGATGAGCTGGAGCGCCATGTGCGCACACACACGCGTGAGAAAAAGTTCACATGTCTGCTATGCAACAAGCGGTTCACTCGCAGCGACCACCTCAGTAAGCACCAGAAGACCCACTCCGAGGCCAGCCTGCAGGGCAAAGTTGGGAGTGGAGAGAGTGAATCAGAACCGAGGGGCCCAGATGAGTCTGTGGACCCAAGTGACGGGGCCCCAGCTGGCCCAGGAAATGGAATGCAGGAGCACACAACTAATGGAGAAGAGAAGAACACCACAGGAAACCCAGTAGAGAACAGTAGTGGACTGCTGGAGATATAACCACCATATCTGTGGAAAGAATCTTCAGATTAAGCTGCTGTTCTAATCGGTGCTAATCAGCATTTTTAAAAATAGAATGAATATGTAGGTCATTTTTTGACAATATTCTTTAAATATATTTTGTTGCCCCTAAATGGAAAACAATGCACCACTATCACAGATATTCTCCTGTGGAACATGAAGGAACAGTGTGTGAAAATAAGAAAGTGTGGGACATTAACATGAACTTTTGTTTGATATGCAATCCTAGTCAGGCCTATGTCTTGGCAAAGCTTTTTATGATTCTGGATTTTTTTATGCTTTTAAACTGTTCAATTCATTTGTTAATCTGATCCTTTTTTTGATCACTATCTTAAATGGCGTTATAGATGGTATTATTAAAACATGATGAAATGCATTTTTTTACCATGGGTTTATCAGTGACCAGTGGTTTGTCCAGGATTTCAGATCATCAGTTCTTTAAAAAAAAAAAAAAAAAAAAAAAAGTGCAGTGTTTTTGAGAAGGGACTCTTTTGTTTTGCTTATTTAATCACAATCATTTCTAACATTAAAGTAATTATTGAGAAGCCCCTAGCAGATCAGAGCTCAAGAGTCTGTGTAGGCTGAAAAAGGGACTAAAGTGTACAGTTTAGTATTTTCCTTGATTTCCATTTGAATGCTGTTTTTGTCTTATTTAATTTCCTATTTACATAAAATTTTATTTATGCCTTAAATTATGAACAATAACAAAAGAAAATCTTGCATTTTACTGGCATTAAAAACGGGAAATGGGAAACACTCAATGAAAGCAATGCCAGTCATGAATAAATAAAGATTTTGCATTTTATGTGATTATTTATTTATTTTTTCACTGTTGATTTTCAGGTTCTGATGGCTGTTGTATGAACTCTGTTTGCGGAATATTACAAGCCAAATTGTACGGATAAAAGTGGATTTTTACTGGTGTCAACTTAATTTTAATGTTAATTATTTTACCAGTATGTAAATATGAAACTCCCAGCTACCTGTATGTCTTTATAATTAAATTAAGTGAAATTCAGTTCCCTTGTCTATTTTCATTGATTATAACACTATATAACATTTTCAACATATAAATACACAATGACAAAAATAAGTGTATTATTTGTGATTGATTCCATGTTTATTTAATGTTTTTATGGTTCCTATCAGCCTAACATTCAGGATAAGTGACTGGTTTTTGCATTTCTGGGACCTCCATTACCAGGAGAGAAAAGAAAAGGTTAACAAAGTAGTTAACAGTAGTTAATCAGCAGCCAAAATAATAATTAGTATTTATACATCATTTTATTTTTGATTTCTTTACTTGAACTTAGTAGGGTTACATTAGGATTACATTGTTAAGGAATACATTATGTAGTTCATAGCACTAAACAAGTCATAATTGTACACTCAATAAAGCACTTTTTTGTTTGAACTTTTTCAAGAATTGTTTTTTTTTTTTTAACATGTAATGATTTTGGAATAGTAAAATCATTTGCAAACATGTTAAGAACAAACCAATGAAAGCTACATACAAATAAGTAACCTGTCAGAAATTAACTAAGAATATGCTTACTCCATATTTTGAGCCTTATTTTTCTTTAGATATCATGTAGTTCCAACTCTCTTAACCATGATGATGATGATGTTGATGATGATGATGATGATGATCCATCCATCCATCCTCTACCACTTACTCCTTCTTCAGGGTCATGGGGAACCTGGAGCCTATCCAAGGAATCATGGGGCACAAGACGGGGTACACCCTGGACAAGGTGCCAGTCCATCGCAGGGCACAATCACATACACACTCACACACCCATTCATACACTATGGACACTTTTAGACACGCCAATCAGTCTACCTTGCATGTCTTTGGACTGAGGAAATCCCCGCAGCACAGGGAGAACATGCAAAGTCCGCACACGCATGGCGGGAATCAAACCACTAAGCCACCGTGCGTATTATTATTATTATTATTATTATTATTGTTGTTGTTTTTGTTGTTGTTCTTGTTGTTGTTGTTGATTACACACCATCTGTGATCACATTTTGAGTGCTCATCTTTTCTTTTATTTCCTCTCTTTATTTTTCCTGGACTTCCACAGTCATTCTTTCCTCAACTCTGTTTTTTTTCTTTTCTTTCCTTTTCTTTTCTTTTCTTTTCTTTTCTTTTCTTTTCTTTTCTTTTCTTTTCTTGTCTTTTTCTTTTCTTTTCTTTTTCTTTCTTTCTTTCTTTCTTTACAATGCACCTCTCCCTCTATCCTCTCCTCTTCTTTTTGCCCTGTCCCACTCTGGCCTGTGATCCTCTGCGATCCTATGGCTGAACAAATGCTTTAATTAGTTCTCGCAGCCCAAACAAAGCAGGGCTCTCAGTTGACACAATGTGTCTCACAGAGCGCCACTGAAGGTCTGTCGAAGAAAATTAAACCTCCCCCGCTGTCTGCGTACACCAATTACCCCCACCAACCCTGCTACTGGACAATTACTCCACAGCACTGCTACAGGCTGGGCAGCGGAAAAGACTAGAGAAGAAAAGAAAGAAGATGGGAGGGGGAGGAGGAGGAGGAGGGAGGGAGAAGCTGGGTCACTACACTGTTTACAGAATTGTGGGTTGCCCATGTGGCAGTGAGCTAGCAACAGACTTCAAAAACCAAATACAAAATTTTCTGGTGCTAATGTTTGCAGGAATCCAAATACAGGGAGCTCTGTAGCAATTCAGTGGAATCTCCTTTTGTAATGAGTCACTACACAATGCTTCTGAAAATCCACCACTGAGTCTGGAAAGATAGCCTAAATCTAAATTGTCAAAGCCTTTGCTGAAATTTTTGAACGTTTGTTGATGTGATCAGGATTGAGCATGTCAGGCAAACCAGCCAATTGCATGCTTTTGTACTCCTGTACTCTTTGATCCAGCATAAGTTTATATGTGTTAAATTTGATAGTAAATCACAACTTATAACGTATAAATTCTAAGAGAACCTTATGCACAGCACACACACACACACACACACACACACACACACACACATTATGCTCTTTTGACAGTGTGCTACCCTCCTGTACCTCTTCTCCTCTCCTCCCCTGGCTGTATGGTTCTAATTTACTGACTCTAATGAGCTGGAGTTGAGGTCAGCTGGTCCCGGGGCCGAGTCTGTCATCAGGGTCTGACATGTTTATGGAGGTCTGAAGTGGGCGTGTGGTCGAGTCCACAGCTTTTAAGACCCAGGCGGAGGTTTGGGTGGGGTGTGCACGCGCGTGCGTGTGTATATGTGTCTGTTGGGGGATATGGGGGGTAGGGGAGGGTCCGTGGCTTTTGACTCCAGCATGACTATTATTTTTGTCTTTTTATACTCCCGTGTGGTGGTGGTAACCTGGTTTTATTTTTAAAATTTTATGTTCGAAGACTTAAAAAAAAGGACAGAGCTGTGCCTCAAGTGAGGCAGTAAAAAGATAAATATACTTAGGGATGTGAGAGAACTCAGTTGAGACAAGACAGTGGGCAATAAAGAGAAGGCAAAAGAGAGGTTCGGAAAAGACTCTCTGGTTTCAGTAAGGTTGTGCCTGAACCCTAGGCACAACCATACCCCCATATGCTCATAAAACAAAGCTTATTTGAACTCACTGAAACATGTGAATTGCCTCACTTTGCATTTACAGTGGGGAAGAATGGGAACAATGAACCTTCCTCAACTGTTGAGCTTGAAGTAGATGATAAATCCTCCTCATGCCCTAAAGAAAGGGAGTGATGCATGCCAACAGAAAAACTCAGGTGTGAGTGCAGGTAACCTCTGCCTTCAGGCTGTATTAGAGGAAGTGAGTGAGATTCTTGGTTAGGGTGGGGGTGGCTGGGGGAGTTAGCAAGTATCTTGTGGGGAAGAGAAATCAGTGACCTGAACAACTGCAGGAGGTCAGGAAAGGTCAGATGGTCACTGATGAAGAAAGAGGAAAGCGCATTTTCAACCACACAAAGAGACATAAGATTGATCATCATTAGGCTATTTAAGTTAACTGCATTGGCAGGCGGGTGGTGCTTAGCAATACTTATCTAGGGTTTTCATAGCAGCCTTTATAGGCCTCTTTCTGTAACTGAGTTCCTTTCTGCTCTGAAATGTATCAAACACACCACTAAATGGACCAATTCTGTTTATAGGAACTGTGGGCAGGCTGTGGCAGGCTCCATATCCCTGTAAAAAGATAATATGTTCCCTATTAAATGTCCCCCGGATGACAAATTGCTTCCAGGAAAAAAAAAAAAGTGGAAGCTAAGGAAATGAGCTGTGACACTTCAAAATAGACATCCTCTTCTTAATTCCTTAAATTGACAATTCTGCTCTTAACTGACTATATAAAATACAAAATAGTAAAACATAGTGCGCTCCCTGGGAAAGACTCCAGGTTCCCCGTGACCCTGAAAAGGAGTAAGCGGTAGAAGATACATGGATTGATGGATGGATGGATGGATGGAAAACATAGTGTTTAGTTGCTCAAATATTTTTCTTAAAGAAATAATAGGTGGCATGGAGTTAAGGGTGTTCATGAAGAAGAATCAAAGAGTATCATCCTTATGTCAACAACGTCACGTGCAATTTTTTAATTGTATTTGGTATGAAGTGTTTTCAGGTAAATATGGCTTAAGTAAATAATAAAAATTAAACTGTATTTTGGTTTTGTACAGGTGAATGCAGGCAATAGCAAACATAATAAAATTAAGTGAATCGTTTGAGAGTTGTTCATCTGTTAATTTGCACTCTGACTGTCTTTGCATCATAGGTCCTGCAAAGAACCTTTTTCTTGTCACAAAATGTTTTTCATAGTATAGGGTTCTTGGGTTGAGCTATATGGTTATTTGGAGATTAAAGACATTCTTTATGTTATAGATTCTTCAAAGCAGTGTACTGGTTCTTCAAGGTATCATCCCATGACAGGTTCAAATGAACCCTATAAGGTTCTTTGAGGGACTAGAAAATGTTTTCATGGCATCACTCTTAGGCACCTTAATTTGGTTCCTTAACGCACAAACAAGGGTTTTGTTTTTAGAGAACTTATGATGATATGGTTCCTCGTGGCACTGCTGTGCAGAACCATTTCTGGGTTCTTTAAAGCACCAGGAAATAAATAGCTCTCTAAGGATCTTGTTGAGCGTTAAAGATTCTTTGTGCAACTGAAAAGGGTTCTCCTATGGCATCAGTCTGAAAAAAAAGGTTTTGGTTGTAATTGGAACCTCTATTGGTAACAATAGAATTAAAAAGAAAAGAAAAGAGTTAAACGAAATATAGCCTACAGAAGCAACTAAAATAATAGGATTTACTGAAAAACAGGAGGAACGGGAAGTACAGAGAGAGAGAGAGAAGAGAGAGAGAGAGAG